>CAJNDV010032076.1:0-43534 GCA_905221635.1 Symbiodinium sp. CCMP2456 | reverse complement strand
AGTAGTAGTAGTAGTAGCAGTAGCAATAGTAGCAGTGGCAGCAGTAGCAGTAGCAGTAGCAGTAGCAGTAGCAGTAGCAGTAGCAGTAGCAGTAGCAGTAGCAGTAGCAGTAGCAGTAGCAGTAGCAGTAACAGCAGTAATAGTCGTCGTGGTGGTAGTCGCATGTGTAGTAGCAGCGGCAGTGGCAGTGGCAGCTGTAGTAGGTGGGGATGACAAATATGGCAGCCTCAAGCAGTACGTTGTTCTGCTGCAATTCTGCTTGCGGCTTGAGAGCGGGATGATGATGAAGAAGAAGAAGAAGATGATGATGATGATTCCTTCCGTGCTTTTCAACTTCTCAGGTTTAGAGGGTCGGTTATCCCGCATACTGCTGCATAACTGCTTCGCCTGGTCCCTGTTTGCCCAGCGGTTCAAGCCACAGGTAGTTGGTAGACGGGGGGTGGGCGATGGCTCGTCGTCGCCGAAGTAGTAGTAGTAGTAGTAGTAGTAGCAGCAGGAGTAGTAGTAGTAGTAGTAGTAGTAGTAGTAGTAAGCATTTGAGGAGTAGTAGGAGCAGGACCAGTTGTTGTTGTTGTTGCGGAGGTGGCTGCGCTGGTGCTTTCGGGTCGTCGTCGGTTTGGCTCTGTGTCGTAGCCATCGTTATGGTAGGCAGGAATAGCATCACCCGTGATCAGAAGAGGGACGAACCGCGGGAGAAGCCGACGGAGAAGGAGGTAGAGGTGCAATGTAATTCGTGCTGGTGATAGTCATGCTGGGCCCGATTGCCAGGCTCACTATTGGGGCGCTTTGTGGTGCAGAACTGGCAAAGAACTTGCTTCTTTCTCTGTTTGAACCCTCTTTGCTCACTTGGGAAATCACGAGCTGAACCTGTCTACATCGCGAATGTGGACATTGGCAGTGTTGCTTGTTGTTGCTTTTCCCGATCCTGCTGGTAATGACGACTAGATTAACTAGATGCTGATGACGGACACCTTCGATGCGAGCCATGTGCTACATGCACTTGGGGCCATCAGCTTCCGGTCAGCATTCCCGGGCTCGGCTGCACTGGACCGCGAATCCGCGAATCAGGGAGACGCGACAACCCTGAACATTTGAGGTCGATTGGATCACGTTTCTGAAGTTGGTGCGCTCCCCGGATGCCCGCTTGACACATGCAGTGCTCTGATTTTCCAGTCCGGCATCGCTGCGATTCGGTGGATGTGTGCTGTCCTGGGCACAACGAGATAAAGCAGGGTTCGATCATCCAGTGCTACGCACTATTGCCACACATAGCATCGAGAGCAATCCCCAGTGTTCCATCATGTTGTCTAGTTGGCAGCATGCGACAGGGCACCCGTGTGCACCAGTGCTTCGCAAGTCGCCAGACCACTAGGCCTGAACTGAAGCAAGGGGCTGAGCCAGTGCCACGGAAGCAGGAGGAGCCAACTGCGTCCTGACCCGGGAGATGTTCGAGCAAGAGCAGGAGAGGCAGGCAGGGAGGGGCAAAGACAAAGAGAGAGAGAGAGAGAGAGAGAGAGAGAGAGAGAGAAAGAGAGGGAGGTACAGGGGGAGAGACAGAGACAGCGACAGAGACAGTGTGGACAGATCGTTGCCGACACAGGACTGCAGGATCGGCTTGCTTTAATCTGGAGTCCGACATCGTACACCAAGTGCAGGATGGGTTTCATCAAGACTGAACGCAGGAACACCGGAACCGACAAGAGCAAGCATTTATCGTGAAAACTGGAAGACAAATGAAGGACTGATGTGGTACACGCAGAGAAGGTTCATGTGTCCATGGGTAGTCTACATCTGAATCTGGCGGCTTGGTCAAGTTTTTTTCCGGGAGGGAGTTCAAGCGGACGAGGGCCTAAGGCCAAGCTCATGAAACCTGGAAGCTTAGGGCCACTGACTGGTCTCCACAAGAACAGTAGAGAAGACAACTCCCATGCTTCCCCAGGCGACCTCGCTGGTCCTGCATGGAAAAGTCAGGTCCTGAAGTGCTGGGGGAAAAGTTCTCTCCGGTTGGAGCATTTGACTTGCTGCTTGCCCAACGGCACAGAAGGTTTTGACATGCTGCGAGTCTTGTTTAAATCTTCATGCAAAGAAGACCATGAAGCCCTGTGCGCTAGGTGTGCTCATTTCCGAGTCGCTCACAGCTTCGCTTTGATGCGCTCGTAAGCGAAGACACAGATCGTAAGCCTCCAAACTCAGTCTTGGTGGATTCAGGAAGTCTTGTTTAACCTCTCACCGTGTTCGGAATGGACCCACCCTCCGATTGCATGGCTAGCTTCATGTTTGCAGGAAGCATTTGCAGAAGCCCCCAAAACAACGGCCAGGACTCTAGCTCTGTCAAGGTGTGCACTGGAAAGAACCAATGTTGCTGTCCCTCGAAGGTTTCAGCTGGCACTACTGGATATAGCTGTCACATTTCATACACTGTTAACCTCCTGAAGCTTGTCGGCTGCAGCTGGTCGTCAGCTTACTGGCTAGCCTCTCACCTGTTCCTATTTTGATTACACGAGCACGACAAACAGCAAGTTCAAACTAAGCAGGAATTTCCAGCTACTATGAGTGTCCTTGTCCCCTGCAGACATGAAGCTCAAGGCAACGCCGGTGACCGCAAGTTAGGACATCTTTGATCTCCGCGACACTTAATGACAGTGCTGCTGTAGCTGCCACTGCATGCTCATATTCTGAAGCCTGCTGTCTGCATTACACTCTTACACTCCTGCGGTTCGACACCACACGGAAGAGTAGGTCATGACCTCTCAACGAAAGGACAAAAACACCGCGAAGCAGCGTGTAGGTTAGGGGATCGGGACAAGCATGAAGTATCAGGCCGGCGCATGACGGCGCGCGCACACTCCATCGTCCAGTTCCATGAACTGTGGCATTGGGGTGTCTGCCTCGGCGTAAGCCAGGACACGCGGGCGAACGCCCCATCCATTAAGGCTCCAGCACCTGGGAGCGGGTTCGAGTCCGTTTCTCAACCCTTATTTAACCTAACTCTGATGACATGCAGGTCTAGAACACAAAGAACAAGACACCAAGGTCAAAACGAAAGGGCCTTGGTTTGAAGGGTCAGGTTGCGTCGTGCTTCAAGGTGGTTTTGGGACGGAAGTCGCACGATTAAAGATTAGGCTTTGGGCGAAACGCCAAATACACGCGCACACACACACACACGCAAACGAACAGAAACACCGTGACATAGCAATATGTCACACCGGAAAACAACATCCAATCTGTCGGAGCTAAACACAAACTCAACATACATCACACCACTCAATGCAATTTCCTGCTGGCCAACAGCCTGGTGTTGACTGTGGGCTGCAGATGTAGGACAGTAAGAGTAGGAGTGCCATCATTAAATAAGTGTGTACATATACATGTATGTATGTATGTATGTATGTATGTATGTATGTATGTATGTATGTGTGTAAGTGTGTGTATGCATATACCTATATATATATATATGTATAACACGCACATACATACACACACACACACACATATATATATATATATATAGACATACTTGCAATGTACAAAGCCACATAGTGACTAGTCTTCTGAGTGGGATCTGAGCCCCAACAGAGGATGCCCAGTGTAACGGCTATACGATGTAGACATCAACACCGACAGCAGATACAAAGCGAAGGAACTAAGTCAGGACTTGCAACGGCTGAGTGGTGGAGGTACCGCCCTGCATGATTCGAAACGTGGTTCTGCGAATTCCGCTGTCCGAGCGGCCCTCGTGCTGCAGCAAATGCTTCGCCGCTCCTCGGCTCGGTGGAGTGGATATCGTGCACCATGGTGGAGGCTGATACCAGTAGTGTGCTGCAGAGCTTTGGGAAGTGCAGAAATGTGTCTGGCTGGACAAGTTTCTCATGCTGCAACGAGTTCATCTGAAAAGCTATGCCTGCTTAGACCTACCCTCAGATGCTAATCAAGCCACTGATTAACCCGAACCCCAACAAGATCGCCATTCTCTTAACCCTCCACCTGCAAGCCCTTTCCACTTCCTCTCAAACCCTGTTACAGCACGGGTCTAGAACACGACCCCTGGGCCATAGGCACACGTCCAGCACATGAGTGGCCAAAAACCAAGAGCAAACACATGCTTAGAACTGTGCAGATGATCCGAAAGCGGGCTGGCCTGGATGCTTCAACTTGCTAGATACCTATATTCTGCCATTACAGGACGGACATATCCGACAATACGCCCCGCACGAACCCCTGCTGCAACATGTTGGCAAACTCTGGAATTGCCAGTGAGAATACATGCAAAGACTCGGAGACCAATGCGCCCCCCCTCCCCCCCAGCACAGATTGCCGAATCCAGGACCGAAAAGCAAATCCTTCAAGCTAAGGCCAGAACTGCAACAGAAATCATGAGCCCGCATCATTTCGCCCACTTTCATCGTACGTGCTAAGCCAGGAAGCCAGTACCGGAACCTTGCAAAGATAGATTGTCTTCAGCTAGTCTGAGCCCGAACGCACATGTAAAATCTGAGGCTGTTCATGTCATCCGAATCCATGTGCTGCCCTAGCATCCCAAGGCACTCTTGTAGGGGAACATGTCCTGGCACAAACGACGAACTTTAAATGGCCCGGAGATGCGAGAGTGAGTTTAGATGCTCGCCCTGCAGTTCGCTGAATCCACCCAGTCACCGGTACGAACTGCGGGTTCAGAGCCATGCAGATCTGCCATCCTAAATGCCATCAAAACTCTAACCTTCCTACCAGTAGGGAAGCATAGGGGGGTGGCGGGGAAGTTCGAATCTCATTCAGGGCATAGGGCTTTTTTTTCGATGGCAGAGGTGGAGGTAAGACTGGATGTCTGGGCTTGTCGGTGTCAAAGATTCGACAGCTATATGCTACGGATGTAGGGCTGTCGGATTCCTGGACTTACGATCTATGAATGTTCTATGTCTCTGAAAAACCTTAAATGCGCTTGTTGCGGGCTGTTCGCGTTGGGTAAACGTGCCCTGACATGCAAACAATGGCCAAACAGACTCTTCCTGGTCTGCAGCCTCTCATGCACAAACTCCTGTGTTACATTCAGCTCACATAAACTGCCGAGCCCAGCCCCCAGCAGCCCCCACCCCAGCCCCCCGATTTATCTGCGCGCACCAAAGCCTGTGACAGCCTCGGGTTCAGATCGACTTGCAAAACGAAGAGCAAACCCAAACTCCACCACAAGCCCAACATGCTACGGGCATGCATGGGCACAAGGAGATACTGGTCATACCCGACAGCCTTCAGGTTGCAACACGAAGCCGGAATTCTTCACGACTCAAAGCACCAATATGGCAGCAAAACAAAGGCCTCCAAAGACCGAAACCCGAAATCTGACATCCGGCTTCCAGGCACAGCTGAAGCCTACAACCGAGAAGGCTGCAAACATGCAGTATCCGCGGGGTTTGCCATGGCAACTTGCAGTCCTGAGTGGATCGGTTTGCAAGCTCGATTGTACTACTGTCAACGGTTCCCAGCCATGTCATTGACGGGTTGTATAGACTTGTACCCATATATCTCTATCTACGATCTTTGTCTCTCTCGATCTCTTTCTCTCCAGTATCCTTAAGCAGTGATAGAGCACCACGACGATCGAGACGACCACACCCGATGACTATGACTACACCCAGAAACCACAAGAAGATCAGGAAAATCGCCGGTAAACCACGAGGGGACCACCAGCCAAAATGCTTGTCCCCCATCTACTGGCAGGATTCACGGGCACGACCACAACGCTTTCCACCCATGTACTGGCAGGGATTGTGCAATACATTGCAATACCATGTAAAGTGTCGGCAAATGTCTCTAAAGTTGTACATTGTTGTGTCATATGCCGTGTTGTTGGTTGTGACTGCCGACGGTTTTTGTTGTTGGAAAACATGGCGCGCGTTCATAGCGGGTCTGCCCTACTGACGACCTGTCATATCCTCATTGAATACCGTTATGGTTGCATGTTGGCAAGTTCTCGCTCAAGTTGAATAAACATGCGCTGTTGGTCTCGCTGCAAAACGATCCATGCAGATGTTCCGGCTATTCTTCCTACAGATGTGTTGGCACTCGAGGTTATGTCAAGTTCAGTTTGGCACTGTGCGAACTATTTTTGACATTATGGTGAGAGAGCTCTATCTTATCACGATTTTCCCAGCTGTTCTGCCGGTTTAAGCTCCGTCCTTGGCTAACCATTCCTTAAGCTCGCTCCGTCGCATCTTGGGTTCGTGAGGATGGCAATTCCCTTTGACAGACAAACAAACATAGCACGTCCAATACAGAAGCCCTGACCATACATCACCACAATCCTGAACACCCTACAAGGCTCTGCCAATCTGTGGCTGCGAGATAAGACACAAGAGTCCCAAACAAGGCAGGGCAAGTGGCATCAAATCAACTGGGCATGTTTTGCGAAGGTCTTTTGAGGAAAGGGACGGTGAACCTGTAAGGGGTGTCAAGGGCATAGAACATCTGAAGCCCTGCAGTCAAAATGGAATTGAAGAACTTCGACCCTGAGTGTCTGGTGCCGAGCGACTCGTCTTCAGCACATCCACGGGATTAGTCACCGTGGCCTCTTGGTCGATCAATTGTTTCTCGGAGGCATTAGGCCATGCCAACGATGGGATTTAACGATGCGCTTCTAAGACACTGAAAAGGGCCGGGGAAAAGCACGTGCACCTGGCTCCCAGCTCAAACCCCGAGACCCACTTCGTTGTCAAGAACCTTGATGTCCGAACTAGACCGTATGCGGTGCAGAATTCAACTAGTCCAAACAACCCCAATCCACAACTTCGGCATGCACCTCGAAACCACGACCCTGCACCTTCAGCCACAAACCAAATCCCGCTTTCTGCAATCTCCAGGTGAAGATCTTACATGCCATGAAACCCGCCAGTGCATGCAGGCCGCAGCGATAACTCCTGCAGCGACACCGCAAGAAACCTGTGGCTCGGTGTAAGTGGTGTTTGGACCGCGTTATGTCGTGTTAGAGCGCTGATGGCGCGAGACGGCTGATGGTTTTCTTTACACGACATGGTCCTGTCGTGCGAGGTATGCTGTAGGTTTCTTATATCTGTTTGATTGGCTCGAATATCGTGCCATCCACCGCCACAGCCAGCCGCCGACGCCGCCACAACCAAGTCAACATAAACGCCAAGCAAAATCCACCCGACCAAGTTTAGATGATCAGAGCTCGATGACTGCACACACGCGCGGCACACAGGGTTGGAACACTGTGCGCGATCCATCTCGAATCCATCCGTTCCAAGACCTTCGAAGGAGGAACTGGTGTGGAGGACTGCCACAGGCAAGAGAAACATGTCACTGCAAGCTAGGGTTACGCTTGCTACAGACCCGTTCCATACATCACCAGCCCATCGCCTTTTCAGATTTTCGTGTGAAACTCTGCCACATGAATTTCCTAGCACCCTGAATCAAGGCGCTTTCCGAACACACCTGTGTGAATGGACAATCAAAGTTGACGCCATCGCCTGCGCGATGGGATCCAGGTTGTCCATGCCATCTTCGTACCTTCGGTGATCCATCCAGGGTCGGTGCTGCGGTTTGGACTGCTCGTGCCACCAGTAGCTTGGAAAACCTCTCGAGTGGTGAGTGTGCTATTGAAACTCAAGTCCTGCATGCCGCCGGAAGAGTAAGCCAAGGTTAAGAAAGGGTAACTGGATTTGCCAGCTCAAGCCCTTGCACGTGAAGAGCTCCTATTTCGAAGGCCCGTGCGGCAGTTGCTGGCTTTTGGGACTCAGGGGACAGTCCCGCGAGGAGCTTCCGGAGAGGTTGGGGCTGGTGAGAGTTAGTGTGTGTGTGTGTGTGTGACTGGCTGGATACTCTGCAGGGCAGATGCTCGCGGTTGGTCCACCCTTCTTAATCTTCTCGTCCAGGTACGAGGGTAGACAAATACAACAAATGCACCTTCTCGCCAAACTGGGAAAGCCCTGGTGTCAGCTCGGACCATGCAAGTTTCGTTTTTGGGAGCCACCAACGCGAATCTTCGACAGATGGGCTTGTGGTTGCGAGGTTGCGACCAAGATTCCCAGCATCGATGCACATCGTTTTCAGTTTCTCGTAGACCATGAAATAGCCTGCAATCTTGCACGGCCTCTAAAGCTCTTCGATTGTAGGTTCAACGTCAAAGGCAGGAAGCTGTGAAGCCTGTTCTGTAGTGTGCCTCGATACGTACTTACAGGGCTCTGGAGCTACTCCTTTTCAACCTAATTCCATCTGTCTACCGGGAGCCTGTAGACCCAAAGGCATGGGTAATCAATAATCTCCGGTGCTCTGCATCCCCATACCACGTCGCCTTTCGGGGTTTTCCTCCGTGTGCACCCGAAGACAGAAATCCGAACTTGCCTCTCATCATCACTTCGGTCATCAAGATTATCAGCCCTTCTTGTTTAACAGAAGCTCATAGCTGCATGATGCACTGGTAGTCTATAACAGGCATGAGAAAGCCGCCACTACGGATGCGCGGAAGCAAGGCCTACAACACACCCTATGTGCACTTGTGGCCAGAATGAAACTGCCTTCAATAGCATTTCGTCAACCACACAATCGGCAACAAAAATAGCCGCCATAGCAGTAGTGCGGAGAAAATGCAGGAATCACCATCATCCTGTTTCTATTCCTCTCTCTACCAACTTACTGAGCAGCGCTGGTGGAGTGATGTTTCTCCGAGAAGTGACAACAATGCGCATCCAATTCCCAACATGAGACCCTTTCCCACGTACAACGTAACGCATGGTCCCGGATACCCACGCGGACATGCAGGGATTCCAAATGTTCCAAAATCAAACTCTCAAGCTACATGCTGCTATCGCGGACGAGTGGTTTGGCACAACGCCTAGAGTTCAAGACGGGGAGCAGCCATTGAAGGGTGCCCAAGTCACCTGATGGATGGGGAAAGCCCGGTACCTGGGCGTCATCTTGTGCTCTAGGCATCTATCACGACCACTTTCTTATGATGGAAGCTGGAGGACATATTATGGTCTTGGTTCGTGGTTAGCGAGCAGGAATATTGGAGGAGCGGGATGATGGTAAGATATGGTGAGCCTGCGGACGAGAAAACGATGATGCTCCTGATGACGGCGGCAACCACACTAATAGCTACTACTGCTGCTGCTGCTGCTACTACTACTACTACTACTACTACTCCTACTACTACTACTAGACTACTGCTACTAGTACTACGACTACGACTGCAGCAGTACTACTACTACTACTACTACTACTACTACTACTACTACCAGTACTAGTACTAGTACTGGTACGAGTAGTACTAGAAGTACTACTGCTGCTACTACTACTACTACTACTACTACTACTCCTACTACTACTAAAGTACTTCTACTTCGACTTCCGCCACTACTGCTTCTGCTAGACCACTACAACTACGACGAATACGATGTGTTGTTCATGTTTCGACAGTGTCTGCACTGAAGCAGTTTGTCATACCGGGGCGTGTCATGGAAGCTAGCTACCGCAACAAGGAACTGCGGAAGAATCAGGAGTGAGGTTACTACAATTGCTCACTCCCGAAATGGCCCGAAAAGTCCGGCTTTGAGCTCCTCCATGCATGTGGTTCATATCCGACGCATGTGTTTTGGCATGTTTTGGCTCCTGCTGTCGTAAGGCCACCGCAAACCGAGGAGTCCCTCCTTGGCTCCATGAGAACTGTGCGGGAGTCGCAATTCGTTGGCTGGGCGGGCATGAAGATTTAGCTCTGCAAGTTTGGGGATCTAAGACCGGCGACTTCACTCTCAGCCATGCCGCGCTCTGTCACTATGAGAACCGTACTTTGGTTGACAGTAATCGCTTTGTGCACGACATGGAACACAAGAGCCCCAATTCCACAATTTAGCCCAGCCTGAACCCCTGCGAAACTGCCGACCAAGACCACAACATCTTTTAAATGCTTTTTGGAATGCCCGGGGCCTTGGGCCTCCGGAATCTAAGACACCGACCCAGCTCACGTGCAGGTCCGAGCATCATGCCGCAAGATCTCCCGGAACGCATGGAAACTGCCGCTGTAGGCGCTCTTAACCTGCGGAATTCCGACGCAAGCATACGGCTTCGGAGCCAAACTAGAAAACCAGTGGATTCTACAATTCCAATTGACTGCAAGCCCCTGCACGGTAAGTAAGAGCTGGAACCATCGCATCATGTTGCTTGCAAATCCCGAAAATCTAAACCTCAGGCTTGCGAAATCATGCATAGCTATATACATTGCAGCCGACGGGCTGATCATACTTTCGGGGAAGTTTAAGGTCATCGTTGAGTGCTTGACAATGTGTTCAAAGACGAATTTGCCGGACACAGCAAACCCTTCTGTTAAGACCGGGCGGTCCGTTCAGACTCACTGCAAACCTCGTAGATGGCAACGCAAGGCTTTTCTATCTTGATTGGAAGAGCCTTCAGCTGCCCTTCAACTTGTAGTCTCTCTTTGATGACATCCTTGGCAATGGCAGGACTGGGCTTAGAACTGGCACTGCAGCAGGGCAGATAAGAGCTGTACTAGGGGAATACGGCCTGCGCGATGCCTAAGGCGGATCTCAAGGTCAGGAGTCGTAAACAGGCTCATGAAGCCTTGATGAACGATGATCATGGCACAAGCAGTGCACGATTCTTCTACGAGTTTCGCAAAGGACTGGACAACAAACTCAGGGGGAGGATCGGCACCGGGTTCGGTCTGTACTGATGGCTGTTTGCAGCTACTCCATGCTTGAAGACGATCACCAACCCAAGATCGTCTGAGGCTGCCAATCTAAATAATTGAGATACCGTATGCGCATACGTCCGCGCACGCGCACATGCTGGATGTATGTGCGAACATTCGTACGTATGTACCGGTCCGGTATGTGTGGCGCCCACGCACACCTACCTACACCTAACTACCTATACCTGCCTGCCTCTACGTGCACACCTGCCTGCCGCCTTCCTAGAGTCCCAGAGCCAGCTTGCCACCTCACACCTCCCGACCACCTACCTACCCACCTCTGTACATCCATCCATCGATCCGTCCGTCCGTCCATACATCGGTCCACGCGCGCATACATGCATCCAGCATACAGCTACACCAGTACATCCACCCGTCCGTCCGTCCGTCCATCCATGCATCTATGTAACCTGCATAGGGAGTTTCTCAAGTTCTGAAGATTTCTGAAGTGCCACCAGAAACTGTAAACAACACGGCCACCGGAACTCCTCCGTGCTAAACTGCTCAGCCCAGGCACTCAGCGCCTGAAGTTAGCACTGAATATGCGAAGCGTCAGCCCCAACGAAAGACTCTCAAACCCTGGCTTCCACTCTTTGGGTGCCTTGCCATCGGGACCCAAGCCAAAGAACCACAAAGCTGGGCCTTACTACATACTCGAGGGATTTGGGGGTGATCTCCTTCGGGCCGTTGAGACGCTTGAAGGTTTGAACATGCAAACGCAGCAGAGTCATCTGTGAAATAAACGACTTCTATGACTATGATGCCTCAAGCCTCAGTCTGTCTGGTTGCTGGCCCGCTGTGGTTTCAGGCTGCTTTGATTGAGTTTTTTCAAATTTCCCTAGTGCATACTTTGGGGCACGTGGTGGGGTGGGCCGTTTGCACGACCAGTGCTAGGCTGCACTCATCACCACGAGTTAGGGGAGCAAGGCGTTGAATGGAAGATGCAATGGGACCGCAGAAACTTTCCGAGAAAGCTGAGATTCCGACGCAAATGCCAGAGGCAAAATTTCCAACTCCACTTTGACCTCCGCACTCCGCACTCAGACCGTCTTGACATGCCATGCCAGCCGTACAATGGAGCTATGACTCCCCGAGCCTTAATCCCGAAACTCCACTTCCGACCTCCGCCGAGGAAGGTTTTCGCTGTCTCGTAGCCTCCAAAGTAGAGGCCCTGCACCAACCGTTCAATTGTTTGGGGCTTCGGAGATCCACCGGGAACTTGCCTTATGTCTCGGGGCCCTCTTCGAAAGAGGTGGAAAATGGGAAGGCGTGCAATTACATGGTGTCATGGCTTTAAATGCTTCTTGCGGCTGCTTCCGTGCGGTGTCAGGACAAACTGCGCTTCTCCCCAATACATCCGAAAATAAGCTCAGGTAACTTGTTGGTATGTACACTACCTCCGCATTTCGCACTTCCCAAATCACGAGCCTCGTGCAGTCTACACTCGCGATCTTGCGAAGCACTACGAATGATGGCATTAAAATCCGAATCTTCTGCACAAGCTGAGACACTTACGAAACCACCACGCGAACTACCAGTAACAGCATGCAACGAAGCAGGTTCATCGGTTCAGGGTAAGGTTTGAGTAGCATCTAGTTCTCATGCAAAGAAACAGCTGCTTTCTGAGTTGGGTTCCAGTCCAGGGGTCCGTATTACTCTTGACTTCGACTGGTTAATAAAGTAGATACACGAGAATTCTGGAGGCTATGAGAGGAAGCAGTGATCCGAACCTGGGCAGGAGCTGCACCAACGAGAACGGCGCCGAGACCACGGTAGAAAGTGACGAGGCCCTCCTGACCATCAGCGCCACTGGTCAGGGAGACAGGTGCCCGGAGTGTATAACTTTGTGCCGAAACGGTGGTTCTGCGTTCTGATTCGGGTGGCGATGCGGACATGCATTTGACATGGAACGTGCAAGGATTTCCGGAAAGACAAGGGCTAGCAAGCATGATGGTACTGTATAGGCCTGGCGGCTACTGGTCTCTGAATGCACTTGCTGCTCGGTTAGTCTTGATCTGACAATTGACCATCTCCGACCACTGCAAGCCTAGCAGCCCGTCCACGCCCGAGCAACATTTACAGCCCCAAACTTAGTCACAATTGGGATTCCTGTCGGGTGGTTCTTGTCAAGATAAACTGTCACTCCATGGGCGCCCGGAGCGAAAGAATGTCGGAACTGAACTCTCGCTGATTCTGGATTGAAGCTCGGCATGCTAGGGCTTGGGAGTGCTTCAACCTGCAGCCACAACAAGAAGAATAAACTCCCAATAACATGACCTCAACATCAAGCATCATCTAGTCATGGCCCTCCTGACCTGTAAACTTCCTTCCGAAGTGTTGCGGTGCCCAGATAGAATTCAATGTTCAAAGAAGCTGACCGCTCGCCATTTGCCAAGATCCTCGATCATTCTAAGCTTGTCACCATGCTCAGCCAACACAAACCCAACCAAACGGCAGGACCCATAACGCCCCCTGTAACGTAAGCCCGCGGCATTTTTCATGATGTGGCTCAACGCATGAGTGACCTGAGAAGTCGTAAACAGGCTGGGGGGTGCAATCCGAAGCAAAGGAGTGAAGGAGATCAGCGACGCCTGAGCACAAGAAATGCCTCAATGGAAAACACAGCATCACCATTTTCGTCCTCATCAGGATAAGCGACAACCATCCTCGTCATCGTCGAAACACCATGTTCAACGTCATCAGCATCTCCATCATCAGCCATCAACAGATAGAAACGTCGTCAGCATCGTCGTCCTCGCGGCTGTCGCCCGCCATTACCACCGTAAGGCTCACAAGAAAGGACAACAGTAAAGGTAACCGGTATAGCAGCAACAGCATCTGGAAGCAAGAGCCCTAATCCTATTCGCGAACAGAGAAGCGTGGAGTCGTGGGAGCTCCCAAGAGCCGCACACCCCGATAGGCAACGGCACCATGCCCGCCGCCACCGCTGCCCTGGTCTCATAATTATAGCAGCTGTGGCGTGGATACTCTTCAGAGATGGGATCCACTCGGCTCAAGACGAAGAGCTAGGCTTAGGGACAGCTGGGGTTTGGAGGCAGGCTAGGACCTGACACAACTTAGGGCAGAAGGAGACCTATCAGAGTCAAATAGGGCAGCGGGCCTTTGCTCAATGCAAGCCAATGGCAGATCAATGTCTTGATTTTGTGTCAGCTTTCTAAACTCGCAATCGGCGCCGCAGGTGAGGTTGGATGTTTTTGCTCAGGCGCAGTGCATGGCAATACTCCGATGCAATATGATGCAATGATCGCATGGCGGGCTAAGGGCATCCGAAGCCAAGCCTCGAAGGCTTCCACTGGAGCAAACTGCGCCCAAACAGGTTCAAGCCCAGTCGTAAACCGAGAACGATCGGCCCTAGACGGCCCTAATCCCAGCCCAGGAAAGCAAGGACAAATACACGGTGAGTGGGCAACAATTAGAGGAAAACTTGACAGCAACATACAGCAATAGTGAAAGCCATACATAGTTTCAATAGTAGAACCAATGATACCGCTACGAGGAATGCAACCAGCTTGCCCACCTGAACCTGCAGCCGAGTCTTGATCGTCGACAGCGGATGTGTGATAATGTCCTGATGGGCTTCAGCAAGAAGGTACTGTAGCCGACTGCATGAAGAAAGCAGGTACAGCTAGGTTTGCGGGGTTTGCGGAAGCATAGAAGATGCTTGACTACCTTGCGGATGGCAAACTCCTACTCCGCGTTGCAACTGTGCCAAGAACACGATATGCTGAAAATTGGCTGACTGTGGCTT
The DNA here is from genome assembly GCA_905221635.1 of Symbiodinium sp. CCMP2456. NCBI lineage: Eukaryota > Dinophyceae > Suessiales > Symbiodiniaceae > Symbiodinium > Symbiodinium sp. CCMP2456. The sequence goes on along the minus strand of CAJNDV010032076.1, from coordinate 29,051 downwards.
ACCTAATCTAAGGGCTGCACAAACCGTCCAGAAACTACAGTACCTCGGCACTCCCAACAAGTTTGGAGGTGCCAGCCGTGGTGGACCGGGAAAATGCTGAGCATCCACGCCGCGATTGTCCCGGCGGCACTGCCTGCCAGAATCTGGGTCTGGAGAGCCTTGGACATTGAACTCAGGGTTCTTGTTATCATCATAGGATGACATGAATACCGGCGACACCCATCTGAGGCTCCGTCCAAGTCGACCATTGCTGCTATTGCAGATCAAAACCCGGGCAAGGGATCAGGTGTACTGGCTAGCTAAGAGCTACAGGAGCTACATATCCTTGTCCTCTGGCGAGTGTGGGAGCCATGCGTTGTGCACAACAAACACCTCTCTTGAAGCTTTGCTCGCCAGACCATGCAATGTCTCGTATCTAGCCGTCACCAGCACCACCTTCGTGAGCAGCTTGCGCGGCGGGGCTGCAGCAGGGAATGCTTTGCTGGGAGGGCAGTTCTAGCAGTGCCACGCACAGATTTCGTATGATTACTGAGGTGCACACATGTGTATATATATATATATGTGTGTGTGTGTGTGCATATATATATATATATATTTGTACATACATGTATACGCACACACTGTATAACTATTCATAAGCATGTCCAGATACACACGTTCATGTCTTATACCGTATGCGCTCTGTTCGACTCGATGCTGTTCTTTTGTACAACACACACTGGGCCCCTCATTTCGGGTCTGCTTTCGAGCAGCTCACTGGCACTTTGCCCTGCTGTCACCTGGCAAGCTGTCATTCATCTGACGTCTCAAGAGTTGCAGTTCAGGGTCCGGCCAGGGTGGGGTCCTTAAGCATCGCTTACGGCGTCCACTCCCGGCAGCCAGGCGAGGCTCTTGGGTGATTGGTGGGTTGGTTTTGGTTGAGACCTTTTTTAAGTCAGGGGTAAGACCCCAGGCGGCGTAGTAGTCAAACCCGATTCGTGTAAGTGTAGCATGACAACAACCAGGGGCCTAACCCAGTGCCGAACTGGGGACTCTCAAAGTGCAATGCTGTTTTTTTGTGGCAATCTTGGGTCTTCAGTGTTAGTCAGCTCAATCGTTACACCGCCACCACCCACCCGCAGCAGCACCTCGTACCGTCGCCTCCGGCTTTGCCACCGCCTGTACACGCAAGCGCAATGCAGCAAAGTGGCTTCCCTACCGTTGCCACAACGAGACGTGTAAACCATCCAGTCAGGCTACCTGGGGGTCCTCCTCAACGCCTGTTGCGCACTCGGAACTCCGAACGCGAGGCCGATTGAACCGAGCGAAATTCGTGGAACACGAAGGATTTTGAAAGCTTGGGGCTAGTATGGGGTCTTAGTGGCCAGTTTTAATATTTGGTGTGCAGGACTCCATTTTAGGCTGGGAGCTTCGGGTTCGTGGCTGTCTCGCAGGCAAGCAGTACAATGAGCTTTTCGAGACGTAGCAGTCGATGCAAGCACAAGGTCAAGGTCTCCCTTCTCAGAACTTGTGCGAGATCTTGGAGAAGGCCCATGAAACACCTTGCCATGGCTGACATGACAGCAGGGGCATCACAGCGGGAATAATGTATAATCATTATAATCCATGCAGGCAGGCCCAGCTGCGTGACAAGGTTAAATTTAAATAACTGACCCAAGATGGTAAACATAATGCCTTGCTTGGTTTGCAGATGTGCTTTGCCCAGGTCACCTTGGCGCTTCCCCTTTACAGGCAGATGGATTGCGTTTCCCTGCTACCACACACCCGATCTTGACCTTTCAACAAGGCCTGCCATCAAGCAGATTGCCAAGATTCAAGAGGCTGGGCGATAGGTTCTTAAGCTTGGCGCCGGCCACGCAGAGCAGGTTGAACACAAAGTGGCCAGACACTGCCATCAGCGCATGGGACAGACCTGCTGCGGCTTTCCAAGAGTGTCTTGCTCGTGCTGGAACGACAACGACTGGCAATGATACTGCCAGACAAACAGTGATGGCTGTTCATGTATGAGTAGTACTGGACATAGTACCCAGTGCCCACCTCTGACCATCCGTTGACACCTCAAATCACATGCTAAACAGTGGAAACCTCACCCCGTAAGCAACAATCCCGAGCTGTTAGCTGACCTTTGCCGGTGATGCGCCCAAGAAGCGGAGATTTTGCGTTAGTAAGCTTGGCCCCTGGTCCCGGAGAACTCTCTAGCATTCGCCGCCGCGCATCTCAGTTTCCACCCCCTCAGGAGCCCACATGTCGAAAAGAAGGAAGCGATCTTTATCCCGCAGGCCCGGTCTTTTTTGTGCAGAACTTTCCCTGAGCCCGGCCTGAGGCTTTGTAGCTCATCGTCTCAGCGACTGGATCCTGCTCAGAACACGATTGCAAAACAACTCAAAATGACTGTATGATTATGAATATTATGAAACAACAGGAACCAACACATGCAAGCAAGAACACACCAAGCATAAGACAGCTGACATAAACAAATGCACACGAGCCATGTCAACGCCAAGACATGGCGAGGGTTATAGCAACAGACCATAAATGAGTCGATGACAATGCTCATGAGTTCCTGTTGCATTGTGGCCATGGCCCATGTCATGATCCTGATTACGGCAAGAACGACAATAAAATCATGTACATACGAATTACTGAGAAGGCAGTCAGTCGAAATCGTCCTTGACCATTAGAACCCAGTTCATCATCACACTCTTACAGATTGTCATCGCCATCACCTGCCTCCTCCGCAACATCATTAACCAACGGACCAGTGATCCTATCATATTGCATTTAGCAGGTAGATCATACACACACACATACGCATACAACGCCACACAGAAAACACTCTGGATGAAGCCTTCCCTTCACCTGAGTGAAGCCCGCTCGATCCTGCATCCAGTAGAAGAAGAGCGGATGGCTCGCCTCAGCTGAGAAAACGGGATGCTCTTATCCCAAGGGACAAAACAGCGAAAACTAAGCCGTCCTTGATGTTGTACGCCGCTTCGGCCTGCTGCACTGCCAGCCGGAAGAACGGCCTGAACCAAAATCAAGAAGCAGCTCTGAGCTCTGTGAGGGAGCTTTGATGGGGCTTGATAGGGCCTGGAGTTGTTCGGATTAGGGCTAGGGTTGAGTGCACACTGTTGTCGGTCCTTTCTTCCAAACCGTAAATACGTCGAGTCCTTGATCACGTGAGAACCATGCACTCAGGCGCAGTTGCGATTCGGAGTTCAGATGCGGCGGGTATATTTCGGAAATGCGCGTTGGCGAGATGCACACTCAGTTTGAGATAGACACCTTCAGGCTGCCAAGGTGGGAATTCCTCTTCGAATGCCAGACCCGTTCCGTTCGCCAGTGCTCGGACATGGATCAGAAGGAAACAACAACTCCTCAGCCGCAAGCAGTAGAGTGCAAAATAAAACCAAGAATAGATTTGCAACTCGCGTTCAAAGTGCTTCCGTGTCTATCCTCCTAAAGCATCGGTGAGAAGATTTGTTGAATTCGAAAATTGATTTCAGGAGCCTTTCAGGGGCAATGTCTTGAATGCGATTCTTTTCTGCCCTCTCAGACCAGAGGCGAAAAGCGAGAGGTTTCAACACAGTGCAAGGCACCAACTACTCCAAAATGCTCCACAAGGCCACGAAAGCAGAAGTCAAACAACGGATAAGACATGCCGAAGCTCATGCTCAGGAAGGCTTTCTAACGGAATCCTTGAGATCAATTTTCGACACGTCGTGACGAAGTTCGAACGAACCAACAGACCACGGCCGCCTCTGGTCATCGCGCATCAAGCGCAGCCCGGCGCGGGCCCTCGGATTGTTGTACCTCAACACATGCACACCATGGCGCAACACGGTGCTCGGCGATGGCGATGGCGGCGACGGTGGTGGCCGTGGGACGGCATGAAGGATTGTAACGAGATTGATGGTGTCATGATGACCACGAAGACTGTCGGGTGTTGTGCTCGTCGTCTGCATTGTCGTCGTGATGTTTCTGCTCCCGCACTGTTGTTTGTGCTTGACGGATTGATTGATTGATTGATGGATGAACGGATTGTTGAGGTCGTGACAGCGAGGATGACGATCAAGATGACGATGCCACATTAAATACCATGGCGAATGGCGAAATACTGTGAGGAGGTGATGATGCGGAATCGCGGTGGTCGTCTTTGCAACGGCGGTCGTGGTGGTGGTGGTGGTGGTGGTGGTGGTGGTGCCAATGGTGGCGAGTGCAGGAACGTTCCAGCACACACCATCCTTCATGGTCCGGTGGACAGTGCAGGCGGTTGATAGGCCCGGGTTCTGTGTGACTTGTGCACTGGAGGTTGCACGTTCACGTAGTTCCAATCATGCAAAGCATCGTGCATGATGACGTGACGCGTGTGGGAACTTACATAGCTGTCAGTGTGTGTGCACTGGTGTGTCGGTTTGTGGAGTTAGATGTTGATGTATGTTGATGTGCGTCTATACCTGTATCTGCTGCATTTGATATCTTTGTCCGTCTGCATATGCACTTCTGTACCCACCTATACCTTCCTGCCTACAGACAGACAAACATCAACAGGTACACATACATACATACATACATACATACATACATACATACATATATACATACATACATACATACATACATACATACATACATACATACATACATACATACATTACATACATTACGTACTCAAGTGGGTCTCGGGCTAAGCGTTTGAGCTGGTCAATGGGGCTTTCTGACCTCAAATACACCTGAACATAAACTTGGGTGTTTGAGTTTGAGCATCATGGACTCTCTACCCTGGGGTCCAAGTTGAAGGAATTTCTCATTCCGAGGTCCATTTAGACAACTCAGCCGTTCATTCCACGATGCTCTCCGCAGCGGAAGTCTCCTCGGGCGCCGCCTCGGAAAGGCGGGCCAAGTTCCGAATTCAGAACATAGACAGGACATAACTAGGAGTCATTCACGAACCAAAATTAAACCGAAATGGTGGGATTGTGCTGTGCACACAGAAGGCTTCAGTTTTAATCGTTTCTTCCACTCCGTGGCAATCCATCGAACTTTTTTTTGTTGCCATCCGGTGATCCGGCGGCCACTACGCGAGCGCTTTCTTGCATTTAGCCTCATGTTCAGTAGTCTGAGCTCCCTCTAAGCCTCTGGGGTTCAAGTTTGAGGAGGTTTCACGATGCATGAACAACGGTTTGTGTTTGCCTTGCTTTCTATGAGCATGCAAGCGGGTGGCACAGGTTCGAAGTAGGTCCGAAGAGTTTGAGAAATGACAGGCCCTCCAGACGTCATCATCACTTTCAGCTCGAATCTCAGCAGCTCAGTAAGCCACGCGAAGTTCGGGTAAACTTCAAAGCCAAAACTCCAGCACAACCGGTGCTCGGTCCCAGTAGCCGCAGCAGTTGACGCCGACTGCCCAAAAGTCGTAGGAGGAGAGCGGCGCTGCTCCACTGATGATGGGGGCAACACAGTACCTCTGTCGGGGATGGTCGGGGTCCATACGACCAGGCTCCGGAGCACAATAACTGCCATCTGCACCGTTACGACCAAGTTACTGACATGAGCTTCCTAGCAACGGGAGTCCGAGATAGCTCGCAGCTCATAAGGACTAAACTCCTAAGTTCCCACTGTTTGGGAAGCTTCACCGAGGCGTGAGGGTGCAGTTGCTTCAGCTTCTCAACTGGCTCCTGTCTGTTGAGTTTGATTTATGAAGCCAGATCTCTTTCTGAAAACCAAAAACTGTTTATGTTTTGCTCGTGACATGACTACAAATTCCAGAATGCTTAGACAACTCCAAACTCAACGTTTTCAGCCAGGTTAAGTCCTTGAAGCTCGAAACTCCCAACCACCTCTGTCTTTTTCAGGCTCTTGCGAGACTGCAACTGGTGGCCTCGGCGGCCTGCTATGGGCCGGACCGGAAGTCTGTCGCGCGTGCGTCAGTCCCCCCAAAATGGCCATGAACCTGCAGCCTAGTTAGCCTCTGAGAGTCTAAGGCCACCGGATCCCCCCTGCAACCTCCACTCAACAGATCGTTCAGCACGAGAGAGGGGGCCTCTCCAAGTTCTTGAAGGACATGGACTTGCTCACGTCCAGAGAGGCCCCATCTTCGAAGTAGACGCGCCCTGCATCCATCAGCTGCTGGCCTGGGCAACTGAAACACAGCTCAATTATGGGGGTTTCCGAAAATAGGGGACCCTAATATAGTACCCTAAATAGTAGGATCCTTATTATAAGGACCCCAAAATAAGGGACCCCTTATTTTCGGAAACTCCCATATGGGTGTGGGAGGGGTGCTGTGATTTCTGGGGTCTTCGGAACTCGGAACTCGGTAAGCCAGGAACGCTACACTCCTGAAGGTTGCACGCTTCTTCACCGTGCTCATGTGGTAGCTCTAGTTCCGAATTCTCGTTGGGTGGGCAGTTGGTCCATATCTTAATGCCGGAGGTCGTCTCGAATCCTCCTCTCAGCCTAGTCCGTACTTGATGCTTCACGTGCCTGTGAATCCTGTGACCTTCTTGTTGGACATAGGCGCCTACATATCGATCTTCCCGCTGACAGCTTAGCCCGACCTGAAATCTCTCAAGCTACCTTAGCTTAGTATCAGAACCGCCGAAATTCCTATGACATGGACCCCTGCCAAAAGCCCAGCTAGGAAAGCCACAGGTCGGAAATACCTTCGACGTGCCTCCTGCCTTGGCGTAACTGCCCACTCTGTAGCTTTCTTCAGCTGCGGCTCACTGCAGGTTTTCATTCCTTCTACGTCTAACGATGTTGTCGTTGCTAAGGTGTTGGATTAGCATGACAATGACTTAATGCCAATGAGGCTTAACAAGGCGTCACAGCTCGTGTTCCTGGTTTTGACACCCAATAGCATCAGACACCGGCGCCTCGCTCACGAGCAGGACTAACATCAGGATAGGAGTTGATGTTCTCGATGTCCTGATCAGAACTAAGTCCAACCTCGAGAGAGAATACAAGGTGCCATGCAGAGGCAAATTCATTCAGGTTTCGTGCAAGGTGTTTCATGAGTTGTTGAATGATCCTTACTGCTGCTAACTTGCACCTGAGCCTATAGGGAAGCTTTAGATTCGTGCAGTTAGGCTTTTCGGCGGGATTGTCCAGAAAATGTCGCAACATCCGGAAAAGACAGCGCAACAAGCAAGCACGAGGTTCGAACAGTGCACGGCGGAGTACAGTTCTCAAGTTTCACAGCTACCGTAACAGAAGCAAGCAGTCACGGTACTGAACCCTCGCATCTCAATCCGAAACAGCGGTGATCTGATGAATACATTGTAAAAACCAGGTGAAATCCGGCTCTGCTCGCAACACTGCTGCACGTGACAATTCCCGTCTCACCTGCCCAGCACCTGACAGTCTGGGCTGCTGAAGTCAAGCGACGTAGTATGGTTGCATGTGGTACCAGTAGTTCGTGTCGCCTGGCCAGAAGCTGAAGCCGAACTCCTATGACTATGGCCCATGGTTGCGAGGACACGACCTTCCAAGCAAGTTACTCGACTCCGCGGCTCATCTGCTGGCTGTATAGACAATCTGAAAGTCAACGGGCCCAGTCACCCAACGTGGCGGCCAACACGGTCGCCGCTAAGTACCTCAACAGTCAACATGATGCTTAGTGCCATGCAGGAAGGTGCACATCCGCAGTCAGCATTGGGTAGTTTTGACAACGCTGCCACCATCTTTATGCCATGCAGAAACTGCGTGAATGCGGATTGAGGACCCAACGCTTATCGCAAATTCGACTGGCTTTGGACTATGACTATGAACTGAACCAGTATGGAACTGCTACATCACTGTTGTTGGCATGGTCGGTGGTGGTGGGTGGTCTCACTGGTGATTACAATGGTGGCATACCGCTGGTACTGACAGTGCTACAATGAGGTGCTGCTGGTTGCGGCAGCGCCGGTGGTGGTGGTGGTGGTACAGGTAGTGTTGCTTCTGGTTCTGGTGCGCAGGCGGTGGCGATTGCAACCACCAAGAAGACAGGTGAGAGCCGTTTTGACCCGAATTCTGAGCATGTTGTTGCCGATGCTCGAGTTCACACACACTAGGGCGTCTTCGTTTGGGGGTTTCCAGTCATGGGGCCTGGTTCATTCTTAATACCCATTGCACGTCTCAGCCGAGCCGCGCCATAGCCGCAAAGGTACACCAAGTCGGATCCTGCTCCTGCATCCGGCTCCTGCCCATTCGGGTGCGGGTCGCAGGATCAGGTCTGAAGCCGAAACTGACGATTGAATCCTCAAGCCCCCACCCTCAACCCACGGTGCTGAGTGAGACTAGGGACATCGTCTGTCCTCATGTTGTGTCGGAGTCTTACTGTGGGCGTTTGAGCTGGGGAAGTGCTGCGTGCAGAAACCTCGCACTCCAAGCTCGAAACCTTCTTTCAGCCGCCAGCCATGGGCGAGACTCAATCGCCCTTTGTTATGCATGGTACTTGAACGTTGCAGGGTCCTGCACTATGAAACTGATTTTGGTAGCTTCTAGCAGCTATTACGACCTAAACTGTCTATGACAGGCGGTCCACCACACAAACTAGCAAACAACAGCAGCTGCTGCAAGCCCATGAACAATGATTGATCTAACTCCAGTGCCATCACATACGTCTCGACGTATGCTTCACAGTTCTGGAGCTTCTCGTGCAGCCGAAGCTACTGCATGTTTACAGGAAACGGTGAAGTTCAGGATGCGGTGAACATGTGATGTCGGATGGGCCAGCGAAGCATGACGAAGTGATGATGTTGATAGTGGCACACATGTCTTGTCAGAATGGCGAGGTGGTGGTGATAGTGATGCTCGTCATGCTGGTAGCTGGCAGGGTAGATAGATGGACAGACAGACAGATAGATAGATAGATAGATAGATAGGTAGATAGATGGACCGATAGATAGATAGGTAGATAGATAGATAGATAGATAGACAGATAGATAAATAGACAGATAAGGTTGATACATATAGATAGACCAATAGATCGACAGATCGGTCGACACACAGACAGAAACATAGATGTCTAGGTTTAGAGTTTAGAGGTAGATCGGTAGATCGATCGATAGATAGATGCAGCAGCAGCAGCAGCAAGAGCAGGAGCAAGAGCCGTCGTTGTTGCTGTTGTCGTCGTTGTTGCTACTGTTGTCGTCGGTGTTGGTTTTATCATCTCTCGGTTTCCAACTTACAGCAGCTGCTACGGCATCAACAGATATATCTGCATGTGCTAGCTGGCTGCACGTCTCCTCGTTCGATGCACGTAGGAAAATTCATGCAGCAGTGGTTGGAATTTCGGCGCACACGTGTTCAAGCTATCAAGGGCGATTCTGATGAATCCGGCCAGTACCGTGAACTGTGCGCACCATGACCCTGAGCATCCTTGTGGTCAAGCTTATCACTTGCATCAGTGGCTGTGCCTGCAGATCCATGAGCATCGTCATGAGTAGCATTCAATTGACTCAAGTTATCCATTTTCGCCTCCCGCCTGGCTAGGACGAACCTACGATGCAAGTTATCTTGGTTCGGCATCAGCGTCATCACCACCGCCATCCAGCATGACCATAAACATTGTCACTACACTCAACACGACCATCACCCCACATCGTCATCGTCATTATCATCTTCCAAACTGCCAAACCAGCCATCACCACCAAGACTCAGCCTAGGAACACTTTAAAACCGCGATGTTGAGGACGATCCAACAACGGCTTGGTTCAAACACGCAAGAACCCCCCACCCTGATTTTCGGACGCACCATGGAACAAGTCCAGTTTAATGAGAGGGGTAATGGCACCAAGGAGAAGGCAAATCTGGCCCTTTTCGCCACTGGGCGGCGCCTGTGCGCAAGGAATGCACACACTGCGGCCAGGACCAGGCCAGCACCGGCACAAGACCAGGCCAGCGCGGGGTGGTAGTAGTGCAGCTGAAAAGACCTCGATTTCTTTCAGCCCTGAAATCACAAAAACTGGGGGATCATGCGAGAACCGGTGCGACAACGGCGCTGTCCGACTGCAAGATGCCCGAAGCTACCATGCACAAAAGTGGCACAATCCATGGCTATCTGCTGGATGGGCATCTATCGGTCTCAGAGGCAAGCCATAGATGCTCTATGACTATGACTCTACGAACAGACAGAGCTTGAAAGTGTTCGAAAATGCGCGAGAGAGGCTGTGTGACTGCAGAGCAACTACCAAACCCGAATTGTAGTAGGAACCATGGAAAGTCATCTTGGCACCGCAGAAGGCCGCCGGGATCATGCCCATGTGGCATCAGAACCACAAACATATCCGGCAACGTCTAAGTGCCGCAATCATTCCGAAATCTGTGAGTCTGTGATGCTGCGGTCCAGCCGCAGCGCTGCGAAGATGCCTCGAATGGACTCGGAACTCTTCACATCTGCAGAAAGCGCAAGTAGTGTTGTAGCACGACTCCACCCACTCTTGCTGGCAGTTGGCAAGCAGAGAATTGCTGTTGGGACTATCCTAGAGCCGAGCGCTGCGGTGAAGCAAGGACAAACAAAGTACGGTAGCAGCACTAGTCGTCGTCGTGGCCGTGGTTGTTGTTGCTGTTATTGCTGATGTTAGTTTTGCTGACAATGTTTGCGCTTGTTGTTGCTGTTTTCGTTGTTGCTGCTGCTTCTGCTGTTGCCACTTGCTTGTTGTGCCTGTGGTAGGCGCCGTTGCTAGTCTTACCAGCAGTAGTCGTTGCAGTCGTAGTGGCAGTCGTAGTTGTAGCAGCAGCAGCAGCAGCAGCAGCAGCATCAGCAGCAATAGCAGTACAAGTAGTAGTCGCCGTCATAGCCACAGCCGTAGCCGCAGTCATAGTCATGGTCGTAGTCGTTTGATTATGACTAGAGGTATCAGTAGAAGTAGCAGTAGGCAGGTGGGGGGGGGGGTGGCTAGCAGTAGGAGGAGTAGCAGTAGCAGTGGTAGCAGTAGCAGTAGCAGTAGCAGAGGTATATGGGCACGCACATATCTGCTTTTGGCATCGTAAGGATCTTCGAGTTCTGCATAAACCCATTGCAGATGGACTCTAGCTCACACACACAAACAGGTACGGAGCAGCCACATTCCCAGGGGGAACTCAACGATTGCGGTACTCTGTAAAAGGGTCACTGGCTAGAAAGCCAAGGTGCCGCAGAAGAGGAGCCACGGTGCTAAGATGTTGATGGTGATCGCCACCACATTCAAGCGTTTGCCTCAGACAAGGCTGTGTAAGCCCGGGCCAGGTAGTTTTCACGCACGACATCTGAGTTAACATTCGGAAATTAGGTCGGTCTTCAGCGACCGAACCACTTCGCAACTGGCAATGTCATGTTATTCGCAAGCCCTAGCTTGCGGAAACTGAGCTTTTCAAACGTGGCTGGCAAGCCGGGGTTGGCCGGTTTGTGGAACGGTCGCATTACACAGTAATAGCAGAGAGACCATAGACCTTTCAGAAGTCAGCACCGTGCATCTCACCGAAAGGGAAGGAATCGAATCTTCATGTCGAACGAATGCAATTTTTCGGAGTCAGTTCAACAATCGAAACCCTCATGGCAGTCTGAGCAGCGCTGACCAGGCGTGAAGGAGCTGACATCCTTGCGTGCATAGCCCATGGATCCACTGGGTTGGTCCTGTCGCGCAAGGATCTGCCGTTTGGATGATCCCAGAAGTTCGACACGAGCGAAAACGCAGTGGGAAAACGAGCAGTTCTCGGCGTACCTTGTCTGAACATGAGCAGCCCAAACTAATCTCGCTTGATCGAGTCTTAAATACTCTAGACACGACAGTGCCTAGGACGTCACGATAGATACAGAGAGGACAACACAGCCAAGTAACCTAATGCAGAACTGTTGCAGTTTTTTCGTGGCTCTATGGCTAAATGTGAATGATGAGCATACACTTATCTGTACAAAATTTATACATACACAAGCACATACACAAAGAACCGTGTGTGTGTGTATATATGCGTATATATATATATATATATATGAGGCGCTGCATTTGTTTGAGGCTTAGGCTACTTGCGGTATCTCGAAGCGGTGCCCCTCTCTCGTTTCATCATATTAAGTACTGGCAGAAAAACTGGATCTCGTTCAAGTATCGTCAGTAGCAGCACTGATCATAAGTGAGCCTGATCTCGTTTTATGCGGTGCACCTATCTCGTTCCCCTCTTTCAGCGGGTTCGGACCAAACAATAGCGCAATGAGCTATCTCGATCCAAAAGGGCATAGTATTGCGCAAATAAAGAGACAGAACAGCTGCGGTATTTGTGTGGAAAATCCTTCGGGGTTTTAGACAAACGGCGGTCAACCAATGAATCAACATGTGTACATGCATACTCATATATATATATATACATATACATATATACAGAAACACATATCACATTTGTCTATATAATTATGCACACCTACAATAATACATTATGCTATACCTTATTTTCTTGTGGTGATGTTATGTTATACTAAGTCTCATGAACTTGTTTATAAGCACTAGCTTTAAAGTACATTGTATTACTTAATACATCAAATTATGGTGTCTTTTTGCATAATGCATGAAAGCACACTATCTTATACTATGCATTACATGTTGCTATCTGCTAGATTACACTGTGTTATATCGCATTAGAACATACTTGCTTTATTGTTTTGTTTTCCATATCTTCAAATATTATATTTTGGTACATTGCACTATATTTGACTAGATTATGTTTTATTACAAGTTCGTAAATTACAATCAAACGTACACATGCATGTAGGTGTACATGCACATGCTATGTTCATACATGCATAGGTACCTACACATATTTAGAACACGTGTGTGTATATGTAGGTACATGTAAACTTTCATAAACACTTACATACATACATACAAATGCATATACTTACATCTATATATATATATATATATGCAGAAAGGTACGCCGTGGAGGGGGGAGTTTTGATTAGGAGAGAAAAATACATCACTATACATATATATATATATATGAGCATGTGTGTGTGTGTGTGTCTGCATGTATGTCTATGTGTCAATGAAGAACAGCGGCATGTACGCTTCCTCTCCCTGCCCGGCGACAAAAGCTGAAATGAGTACGGTAGAACGGCATGAGGATAGGTGGTCGAGGTTGGCTGGTGAAGCTTTAGTTTGGGGCCGACTTGAATGATGCCTAACTACAACTTGAGGCTTGCAAGCATTCAAGAGTAGGGGCCTTGGTCCTGAACAAAGGGCTACCTTGTGGCAGTCAAGTAGAGGGTTCTTTTGGTGTTCAGTCCAGATGATCGGCCTTTGCAGATTATGGCGTAGTGGATGTCACAAGGTTCAAAGAAGGACACGGTTGGCTGACTACCGGCGAAATTTGGAATTGCTGCGATGTGCCAAAGCCACACGTCGTGTTTTAGAGTGTGCATGGATGCAAGCATATCCAAACCTATGTGTGTATGTATATACATGCACACACACCGCGTCCTCTTCACCAGGCACTACTTGTCAAGCTTTCATGGTTTCCAAAGCTTCAGGACATAACGCTTCCGGTGCGACAAGAGCCATCAAACCATGCCCATGGAGCTGATTAGGACACCAACCATCGCCCATCAAACATGACGATGCTCAGGTACAACACAGAGAAAGCTCGAATGCCCTTGCAATATTTAAACCTTAATGACTATACGACTTGAAATGACAAAACCTAATCCAAGCTCAAACCCCTGGTGTCTCGCACGCTGCAGTGTGGTCTTTACAACCAGGAGAGTTTGCCCATGCCGCCGAGGAGCCATCTGGGCTGAACCCGGACCCTCGTGGCCGCGGGCACTTCGTTTCTAAGCCCGAGGCTGCGGTGTGGGTGGTCTGAAATTCTCAGAGGCAGTTATCCGACAGACGATGGCAATCCTGACCGTCGTGTCATGTCTAATCGACCTTGTACAGACATGTGGCAACACGTCAACAGCTGATGGCTCCCAGGATATGGTTGAAGTGGGCAGTCCTAAGAACGGTGCGGTAGTGGGGATTAGTAGATTAACACTGCCAGCAACAGCACGGCAATGCTCTTCCTATCAACTGTACTACATGTACTACATCTTGCACCATTAACGACCTATGGATACACACACACACATATGCATACGTATATATATATATATATAGACATGTATATATATATATGCACACTTTTTACCACGGTTCAAACAAGACCACTTGCATTCTATGGGCAGCAACATGTGGTCGCACGCGTGTGTGCATGTGTATACATATACATGTCAATGTGTATAGAAACACACATATATTCCTAAATGCAAACAAATCTGAAAACATACATAATTATCGGATGGATGTATGGATGGATGGATTGATGGATGCATGCATGCATGCAGGCATGTGTAGCTACTTCTCAATGCGAGTTTTGAAGACGGCGTACTGACACGGTATTATTTATGTACTGTGCCTCACACGAAGACAGGCTACAACACCAGGCAACTTGGCAAGCGTGTTGACGTCTAGCCATACGCGGCAACTTGCTCCATACCAAATTTATAATGCTCAGCAATCTGTTGGGTGAGCACACGCACATGACACACATCTTCATACAAACCTGTCTCCAATCATGCGGGAATCTTGAAAACTGTGTTCAAGTTCAAGCGTGGGCATAGAACATACTATTCGCACTGCTTAAACTAAGAATATAGATTTTGCTCTGCACTGGCTGGACTTCATGCATTGGCCCGCCCAATTCCAGCCTGCTCCAGCCACGTTCCTTTCCACGACCACCTGCCACTTACACAGCTCACTTTACTGCATCCCCCCAAGTGTATCTCGTGGCGGACATGCCGAAACGTCGAGTGTATCTCGTGGCGGACATGCCGAAACGTCGAGAAAACCCCGGACAACCCCACGCTGTTGACCCAGGCGCGAAAGAGCCCGAACCCTTTTCAGTGCTGACTGTCTAAGGTCTATATAGCCTATGTACCCAACCCGACACTCGAGGACCCAAGTGCGTGTCCCCACCTTGTTGATCAACGCGCCGTTGAGGATACTCAGGGCTTTCTTGGCCTCTGTGCTGAGCTTTGTAGTCTCGCGCTCGGGGTGCGTGGCTCCCTCACTACCGATTTCTGTGTGCTATCAATCACTACAGAAACACTACCGGTTGTCAAATGACCAGCTTGTAAATGTACTGATGGGGTTGTGGCTTCTTTCATGTAGCAGGTATGTACTGATGCATGCTCGATAGCACCCTGAAGCTTGTACCAAAGTCTAGCCAATACATTGGCCCGTTCGTGAAGTTCTGTTGCAACAGTTTTGCCGTGCCTCCGGTTAAGATCCCAGTCGCCGAAAATAC
The DNA here is from genome assembly GCA_905221635.1 of Symbiodinium sp. CCMP2456. Classification (NCBI taxonomy): domain Eukaryota; class Dinophyceae; order Suessiales; family Symbiodiniaceae; genus Symbiodinium; species Symbiodinium sp. CCMP2456. The sequence continues at coordinate 13,754 of CAJNDV010032076.1, read as the reverse complement.
TCGTCCGTGCAACCCAAGGACGCTCGGAGAAAGTTGTGAATCCGAAGCTCAGGCATGCCGCACTGGCTCCGTCTAGTGTGTGTGTGTGTGGCTGCGGATGGCCTAAGAGGATATCTAATGAATCTAATATGCGAAACAAATCGAAAAGATAACAAACGATCGGACGTTTTCTTCCGCAGGACGACTGAATGCAAAGAGGCAGCGTGTTCAGCTGATTTCGCGAATGCTCTCGTGCAGTGCGCTCCTCTTGGCTTCACACTCTCGCATCTCACTTCCTCCAACAAGTCGAAGTTGCACGAAGACACATAAGCTTTGTCAGCTTCACACCTGACATTGACAGATTGACGCGGATTCCGTCATTGGCCTGCCAGCCATACAGCGTTTCACGCCGGGTACGAGATGTAGTGCCACTCTTGCACAAACCCAGCCCGTCGTACCATATCGCCAACCCCCCTCTCTCCCGCTTCCTGAAGGGCTTCCAAGTTTCCTTACTACAGTAGTTGAAGCCGGGTACTGGATTGATTTCAACATCCACCTGTGATGATGACTGCTGTGGGCTGGCATGGCATTCCTCGTCAGCCCTAAGCAACATTAAACAGTGCCATATCCCCTTCTCCTGGGCAGATTAGTTTGGCCCGGGTGCTAGAAGTGGATAGGCGCATGTGGGAACTGTTTTAGCCCCTGGGACTCCATCGAAAATCAAGGACATCAGCAGACCGTCGATACATCCCGGAGAAACCCGTCAAGGTTTGTTGTGAAGCTTCGGAAGTTTCAGGTCACTTCGGGTCTGAACCTGGTCCACAACGCTATGTACAGCATCTTCCACTTCGTCCCGCCCAGCCTTGCTCGCATGCCTGCACCAGGATTGGGTATTGCTTGCTGTGCCGACCTACGAAGCTCGCCTAGCGGTCTCTCAAATGAAGGTGGTTTGACATTGAACACAGGGACAAAGTACTTGCGCAGATCCTCGACAAGAGGACTCGCCGAAATGTGTCACGTGTCGTCTGCATGCCTGGTGAAGGCAACTACTGCTGCAAACAGTGCCATTCGGCCTTTTCGAACCGAGAAATTCCGGGAGCAACCTCCCAAACAAGACGACTGGGGACTTCCCACTGTCGCTTTGAGGAGTCAGGAAAAGGTGTGGTGGGCAAAATCCATGCGACCGACAACATACGCAACCTGCTACGATTGCGTGGCAACCCCCACGAAGCAGGAGTAGAAGCGAACGGCATAGATTCCCACAAACAATCAAGGCCAACCCGAATTCGACTCAACCACATGCTGCCTTCTTTCATATCTCTTTCGCTTCTGCCTGCATTGATGCCTATTGCCACAACAACGCCTTCAACCTCTCAATCCCGACGGCACTAACATTCTCAGACCAGGCTGTCATGCTTCAGTGCCCACCTGTCCAGCAGCTCGTGGCGGCGCTCTCAGCAAGGGTTGCCCCAGCCCTCCGACCAGACCGGGAAATTCAAAGTGCTTGGTTGCATCGCCGTTGGCATTTTGGGATATTGGCTTAATTACTTGCGGGGACGCCAGTGTCTCGGAGAGGCCTCAGCGCCTTCCAACACTAACTCGTAAAGCCGCCCACGTCTACTAAGAACCTGTCGTTTCGTCGACTGTTTAGCTCGCGAGGTGCTTCGTGCAAGTTGTCAACCGTGAGAACGGGCTCAAGCATGGACACTAGTGAATCATTAGTGTGGCGTGCTCATTGATGCTCTCCCGAATTCCTGTGCTGGTGGAATGGAGGCTACCATGGATCTAAATCAGCTGAACAGCTGCCTTAGAAACCGCCCTGGAAGAAGGGTAGTCGGCCGACAGCGATTCGACCTGGCAAAGCTGTTGGACACGGACAGGGCAGGAATTCCAGTGCAGGATTCAAGGCTTAAGAGTTTGGGGTATAGGGACCCGATATTATGCCGTCATATAGCTGGCCTTCAAACTGCAGTAAGACGAGGAACGAAGCCTGCCCGACGTAGTCTGTCCAGGTTATAAGGGCACCTGCCCTCCATCTTAATGCAAGGTGCTCGCACAGGGCCAGTCACGGATTTTGAAGCGAATCGTCGACGATTCCCGGCAGCATTGGGCGTGTTCCTGCGACTCACGATCAGCAGGTGCAAACTCATCACTGTTTCAGTTGCAGCGTTCGTGTCAAGCTTTTTGCAGATGGTCGTGCCGCGAAGATTTGGGAATTGGACGGACCAGAGGAGCACGACCCCTACATCATCCATACATTGTACTAAATGGCTGGCACCGCTGAAGCTGAAATCGGAGGTCTCTAACTCAGGCAACTGAGGCATGTACCCAGTTCGCTATGCTTGCAACGACTTGGCCATGTGCGTCTTTCCATACTACCAGGAGCACAGTCATCTCGGTTCGCTATGCTTGGGAAAATACGGTCGCAGCTGGTTGCAGTCTTCTAGCATTTCCGCAGAATTTCGTGCACCACATGTGTACTGGAATACACCAGATGGAGGCCTCTGAGCTCCAGGAGCCTTGGGGAGGCAGTCCCGCTATCCAGGGTCCAGAGAGCACCATCACATCATCACAAAACACCCACGACGAGCACTGTGACCAGGACGACCGCGACGACAACCAAGGGACCAGCAGGAGACCACCAGAAGACCACCAGGAGAACACAAGAGCACCAGGAGACCGAGGCAAAGTGGTCCATGTATTGTAATTTACAATGGATCGGGCTCGAGGGGCACAAGGCAATCCAGGATTCGCTGCAAGTAAATTAGTAATATAGGACGCCAGCGAAAATAACATTCCGCACCACGGCGGGAGAAGCGCGACGGGCGCATCTTGTGAAACTGATAGGACGCGGGGATAAAATGTGCAGCATCTGTTCTGGAGAATAGGCCGCACGGAGCCCGCCGACGCCGAGGCCGCTGTCGGACCGAGCGGAGCCGGATACGTATTAGTGACGTTTCATTACCTATATTATACTGTTTTGGTGGTTCCCTGCCATAGTTATATATATATATATATATATATAAATGAATGAATAAATAAATAAACAACATACCCCAAAACCCTATCCTCATATTCAGGCCCCTATCTTACGTGAAGCTTCATGATTCTTTGCCGTGACCTCGGGAGCCTGACATGCCGTGACTGTTCAGCTGGTCCTCCTCGTCCGCCAACTTTGGCCCCTGTACAGCCGTTCCATCAGCTCGTTTAGGGTTTAGGGTTTAGGAGCTCACATGCCCCCAATAACCCATTGACTCAAAAAGTATGTGCTTTCTGGACAACCTCCACTCAGCTCCCCGGCCAGGTGTCCTGGTAATGAAGTGCCCGACGGACATGGATGCAGAGGGATCCGCTTGGCCATTCAGACTGCTGAAGTTCTTATGACCTGGGAATTCCGGTTTTACGGGCAAGCTTGGAGCCTAGGGCAAGTTCTAAAGTCCTTCACGGAGGCCAAGCCAGGATCGGAGGCTGAGCACTCAAGGTTTGGGCTGGAAGCAGGTTGAAAAGTGCAGGTTGTGCTCGGGTGCCTGGCATGCTGACATAGAAACAAAACGTTGGGGCTTAGACTTTCCTCTGCTCCAGTCAGCGGGTCTGCCATGAGGCCCTGTCTGTTCTGTATGTGGGGCTGGGCCTTTCGCTGTCGAGCTGCAGGACGGACAGAAACTGGCAAGACAGGGTCTTCAAAAACAAACCCCGATAGTCGCAACTGCAGCGAACTCACGTCAACTACCCATCCGAAGCTGCCATGATCAAATAAGTTGTGGTTACACGGCCCATGCCCCAAGGGTCCAAGATTCATTCTCCATCTGCCTACTGCAAAGCCTGACCATACATTGATGCCCCTCCCAAGTTTGCGACGGTGCACCTTCCTCGTTCGCAGCGACCTCAAAGGTCTCGTCCGTGACGAGCGGAGGAAAGAATCGCTCCTTTTAGAAGCCGGGTTCCACATGCCTAAACTTCGACGATGCACAGAGAAGCATCTCTGGACCTTGCATCCTTCCGACAGCAGGCCTGTAGACCTCTGGTAACTCAAAGGTGTTGGACGTCATGAGAAGTTCCTCTGATTGAAGTCTGTAGCATTGGTACATGAGACTACGAGACCCATGCGTGTCCCAGCTCCAAGGACCCCCAAGCAGGCCACGCAAAGCCAGCTTCCAGAACTTCCCATAACTTCCCCGAATTGCAGTCCTGGCACATTTAATGTAAGGAAGCTGTGCATCGAAACTAGACTCTGCAAAGCCCCTCCAAGCGATGGGTCCCGTTTGCAGCCCAAGCCGTATTGCTACAGGACACATGTCATGTGGATTGCTTGTCGCCGAACACTTCGGGCAATCATCTTCCTTGTACTTAGGACCTGCAAGCAGAGCCCATACGGTAACGAAAAGCACTCGGGCGAATCGCAACGGCACCTGCAGGGACACCGGAACGGAAACGGACGCTTGACGTGGTACCGGAAAAAATATGAAACAGTCATCAGGCATTACATGGCCCCAGACCGAAACCAACCCGGCGGCGGGTCTGTTAATTACGACCTGGACTTTGGTTCCTGCAACGTCTCTTGCTTGGATCTGTCGGGCGGCTTCAGATTTTGTTTTTGATGTTCCGCCTGTGAGGCCGTTTACTGAATACCTTGGCCTCCATGGCTCCCTGAGCGACCGGCAGTCCCAGCAACCTCCCCATTCGCTACAACCTGCCAAGCCTTCAAACTTGTCAGACACCTCCGGAGAACAGCAAGTAACAATCGGCCAGGATTCGAGTTGCTGCTTGAGCCTCTGCCGCTTGTCCGGGTCCCGCCATCTGCCACAATGCACTTATCTTCTTTAGCTCTCAGAGCTGGGGGTTATTCGGAAGGCTTTCAAACAGCTGGGAGGCTAGAACTGACAGTGGAGCTAAAGCCAGCCAGGAGTGGCATGACGGGTTCATCGTCCCTCCGACGTCTAAACCGCAAGGATTCGGGCTGGGCTCTGAGCTTTGATCTTCCCGGATGGCAGCATGATCATCCTGCCCTGCCGTTTTTGGAAAAATGTTTCGACCTTCAGCCAAGCAGCTTGTAATGGTTCCGGGTGAGCAACTCGCACAGAAACCTTCCATGCAGCGACTGTTTCTCAAGAGGCTGGTGTAAAAGTTTGTTTTGGACTTAGTACTAATCAACAGACCTCGTCGGCATCGTCACCATCTCCTCCTCCTCCCTCCTGGAAAAAAAACATGCCCTTTCATCTTTGTGTTGATGATCATCGCGGTCACCGGCATGAAGAACATCTGCGTCATCATCGCGATCGTTATGTTGTCACCATATCCACATCAGTACCGTGTCAGGCAACCAGAAAGTCAGTATCGACATCACGAGGCCCAAGTCGTAGCCTGCACAACCTCCATCGTCGTCATGGTCGTCCTGATTCTCGTCGTCGCAGCAGCTACTTCCATGATTGATTCTGCTTCGTCTTCACCGAATCGACTTCCATCATGTGTAATACCCTGGTTTCAGCAGAAAAAACAATGCAACACTGGATATAGAGTATCCTGGCTGATGCGTTTGCGCGACAAACAACGTCGTGCAGAGCGACAGTGTCCGACAGTGTGGCCCATCTTGGAACTCTGAAAGTCCTAGCTTCAGTCAAAGTTGCCTCTTTCTCCGGTGGGGGAGGTAATGGCAACTCTGCAGACACGCGTCATATGCTGCATGCTGAACAGGACATGCTTCAACCATCCCTACCTAACAGTATCATGGCAAGAATATAACTCATAGGCTTGTGCTGCCGCCAGGCCTGTGAAACCGACACTGCCAAGAGACTCGGAAGAAATTCTTGTCTACCATTGACTACCCGAACCTGCCTACCGTACACTGCGGCCAGGTTACCTGCCGAGATCTTCGACGTCATTCTCAGTGAATACCTGAAGAGTGTGGATATAGAGTATCCTGACTGATGTGTTTGCGCGACAAACAACGTCGTGCAGAGCGACAGCGTCCGACAGTGTGGCCCATTCTTGGAACTTTGAAAGTCCTAGCTTCAGTCCGAGATGCCTCTTTCTCCCATGGGGGAGGTGATGGCAACACTGCAGGCGTCTCCTGAGAACAAGACAGGTCAGACTGCTTTGCGATGAAGGTGGAGCCGGTCAGCTCTTTTCCCGGCCTTCAGGTCTTGCCTATGGGGGTGGTGCATGGTTCGCTACACGGATGTATGATCTGTCGATGTCCATGTGTCTGCTTGTGCGACATGCTGCCTTTGAAACAGAAGCAAGATTGGCAAGAAAGCCTACACATGCTCCAATAGGCGTGGGCATGCCCAGACAAGCACAAGTATGACTAGAAGAAATTTACATATTGTTATTATGCCTTTCGTGTACATACATATATACATGCATACAGACATACATACATGGGGGGACACGCGCACAAGTACCCTGCTGGCAGCGCGAACGTCGAGAGTAATCCAGACTGGAAATATCCCACCGGGAGCGGCGACTAGGCCGGGGGAAGTGAAGACAGAACACTGATATTTACATGTGCTGGAGCCGCAGCAAGTTCCCCGGCAAGAGAAGATGCTGGAAGTATCCCCGCAAAGTGCAAACATACAGCAAGTAACACCAACTTCAGCTGATGGTCACAGGAATTCAACATAACAGCAGTTCGCCATTCACAACACTGGAACCATGCCGCAACACAAAGTTCCCCGTCGGGAGCCGAGGTGCGACCTGAATGCGATGTCCTTGCACGGTGGCTTCGCATCGAGACTCGCTCTTTGGGTAGTTTATGACGTGGGTAGTTGGCTTGCAGGCTTCAAGCTTAAGCTTGAAGCTTCACTCTGAACCTTCCGAATCCGTCGAGCAGCTCGCCACCATAGCACGTAGACATACAGCATAAGTTTGCATGAGCACTCGTCCGACATCCACATCTCAAGGAATGTCGTACCGACCACTTCGAACACATGCCACGCTGGTGAGCACACAAGCAACAAACCTGCGTGCTGTAAACACCGAACCCTCAAGACTCAAGCACGCAATCTGAAGAACTCCAGAGAATTTTGCCATGCTAAAACGAGCTCCGGATCACAGAAGTTTAGCACTGACCCGATGTGGACAGACAGGTGGCGGAAGGACTGCCGCAGAGTGCCCAGCACTGCACCGCCGACAAGTGCTGCGCCTGCCCCGCAGAGGTACGGCCGCCGTGGATCCTCTGCAAACCTCGGGTTAAGGGAGGGGGTGCTTGGGGACACGTGGGAAAACGAGACCTAATGCGTTCGCGGCGAATTGCCACTCAGACAGGTATTCTGCTCCATCTGCACTCTACCCCAAGTTTTTTGGCTCGAACACACTGAGGTCAATGCACAGTTCAATCCACTCTGATGCAGATCACATACTAGCTGCTAGCTCGTTCTCTCTCTCTCAGACGGAGACAGGGCATAGGGCGCGAGTTAGCCCCGCACCGACAGGCGCACCACTGTAGAAAGCTCGCCGGTAATAAAACACTCTTCTTGCACAGGGCTTGGGGGATGTGATAGAATCCTCTCCCTCTCTCTCCCTCCATCTCTCTCTGACTCTTACCTGCATGCTCAGCTGAACCATGTACCCCTACCCCAGCATAATGCGTAGCATGACCTCTTTCAGTATTCACTAGTCTTCCAATCGCTGAGTTATTCACGCAAGCGAAACAAGGCACTGGATATCACTGCAGCACTGGCAGCAAGACAGCATGGAAGATTCTGAGTGACACTCAACTCAACAGGCTGAGCGCGGAGCAGTGCACTGAGGATCACTGGGCCGACCACGCGACCCAGAGCCTGAAAGCAGGGGTTCCCACTGGGGCCCAACCCATCCCAATCCCTCGAATGCACGAGTACGTAATCACACTCGCACAAGCCGGCAAGGCTCACCGGGTCTTCACGACAAGGAAACTTAAGCTACTGTAAACAAATCACGGGAGTTCATGACTTGATGACGATACCGAGATCACACCGCAAGCCCGAGCTCCGAGGCCAAGTAGCACAAGTCCACATCCGTCCGATCTAATTTCCGGAATCAGGAAAAACGGCTATGGCGTCGATTTGAGTGGACATAGCATTCATGATGTTGTTAATGACAAGGACGATAAGGAAGTGAACAAGTTTTATGAAGCTGCCACGAGTATGGAACCATCGACGAAGCCTCGCAGGAACCTTATAGGAGCCCATAAAAAAGGACCCTTACCAAGGAGCTTTGAGAACTCCTGTCGCCAGGTTTTCAACTGCGATGACAGACGATAGTAGTCAGAATTTGGGAACGTATCGTTACGTATCGTTGATCACTATCCATTGATTGTTAAGTATGTCTTTGTGGTGGTGTTGTCCCTGTTCGTAGCTGGCAGAACCGACTCGCCTGCGCCATCTGCTGCATGGACATTACCTCGGTTCGACGTGTGGGTGCTGCTGACAGATTCTGGGCTTGTCAGTGTCTCATCAGGTATAGAAGCCAAAACCTGGAATGTTATTTCATCACCTTTACAATTGCCACAACACCAGCGAAACGAACAAATCTGGAACCATGCACGGGACGACATACAGGTGACCTGAAAAAGTGCGAAAATCATGTGTTGTGAGGTTTCACGAGCAGACAGATTATATAATGCACTGATGTCCGCTGCGAGACGTCACGAATATTATGCAATGTCGACATGACCGCCATGGCAGGAAAGCAAGCTAGCGAGTGAGAGAGGGAAGGGATAAGTGCAGGAAACCTTTGCATCTACACCAGCATATGGGTACATGTGTATGTGTGTATGTCTATCTATCCATCTACCTATCTAAACTCTATCTACATACCGATCTATCTAGCAGGCAGTTTGCATAGAGTTATAGGACCTAGCTATACCAAAGGCTCCCTACGCAAGTTTGTACCTGTATACAGGCAAGCACCTACCAATCCATGTATCTATGTGCCTGTCTACCTATCTAACTAACCATCTATCTATCTATCTGTCCTCCTGTCCGTCCGTCTATCTGATAGATAGACGGATAGGCGGACACACACAGACAGACCAACAGACAAACAGGCAGGCAGGCAGGCAGAGAGACAGAGAGACAGACAGGCAAACAGGCAGACAGACAGACAGACAGACAGACAGACAGACAAACAGACAGACAGACAAACAGATAGACAGAGAAGCAGAGAGACAGACAGACATGCATACATGAATACTTACATACAGACCAATATGCATACTTACAACGTTCACGGCCGCTGTTGGGCCAGCCCTTTTCCCCAGACACCACGACCTTGAGCTTTCAACTGGGTCCCCTGCGGCACCACGGGTTTCATCTGTGGCCAGCACTGAAGTAATGGTGGCCTTGAAGACAGCTTGGCTTGGCATCTAGAGATGGTCGCCCGAATTTCAGTATCCTAAGCATGGACACATCAGCCATCACAAACTTAAACCAAACCGTTCACTGCGGCTGAATGAATCTGTGACACTAGCCAGTTGTGGCTGCTTTGCTGGGTGTGACCTCTAATCTGTCCATAGCTCCCGCAGTGAAAGAATTTTCGCGTCCTCACAAAATATGGCATCCCGCAAAATCTCCCGCAGCAAATCCCATCAGTCGTGCCAGTGCAAGAGAAAGGCAATGGTGCACCCTGCCACTGCTTGGCCGATGTAGACGATGCACCTGGTCCCGAGGTGGGGGAAAGGCGTGCAAAATTTCGAAACCTCGAGCGGGATGTCCTGCGACAGTTGCGACTGGCTTGTCATTATCTTGTTGACACACACGCTTCCACAAGAAGAACGCATCACGACCGTTGTCTTCATCCATATGCTGAAATGGCGCAGTCGCTGGGTGCGGGTTTGAACCCTCGCGAGCTCGACCCGCAACTGAAGCCAAGACACATGCCAGTCAAAGAAAACCAAATCCAGCCGGCATAGGCCAGAACCATCTGAGCCGGGGAGGAAATGAAGTGACAGTGAGGTCCAACAAACAGACGAAGTAATCCCTGCGTACTACTACTTTTTACGAGGCATGACTTGCCACTTACCTTACTGGGCTTACCACTTACTGCTGTTCCTGCTACCGCTACTGCTAACTACTACGCTACGCTACCGCTCTTGTTGCTAGCTATTACTGCTTTTTGTTGGGCTTGTATATCTTTGTATTACATGGATAGAAGCCATAACGGCCTTAGCAACAGTAAGATCGCGCATTAAAATGTAACTGCGCGCCTTGGACAGTTACAGAAACAACAGTGCATTCTAGATCACATGAATCGGCACCAGGACCAGCCAGCATCACCATATACTGTCCATTACCATGTCGACCAACTCCGAGACTACCACCGTCTTCACTGAACTACCGCAGCCGCTTATTCGGAATACGTTAACGGTCCTCACGAAAAAAACACGGTGCCTGTCTTGGTGCTCGCCTTCCTTGCCGCTACTATTATATATATATACACACAATATAACATACATAATGTAATAAAAAAATACAAAAATATAATATAAGATATATATATATATATAATATAAAATATATTAACCTAATCCAGTCACTTCCATCACTGCTTTGACACCTTGCCGCCAGGGAGCCTCTCCAGAGGCGATGAGCATCATGCCCAAACAAGCACAGCCCACGTGGCCCAGCCAATGGTCCAGGTGTGGACAAATCCAGATGTTCGTTCCAATGAGACACCTGGCTCAAAAGGACACTGCAACCATGTCGGCGGCTACCTTCGCAGCTGGGAAGACAGCCTCCTACAGAAAAGTCTGTTGCCTTGTGCCGACAAACACAATATAGCAAGGTAACCTCGGACACACTTTCCCGGAAAACTGCTTGGTTCTCACGGTCATCGTTCTGACAGAATTGAATCCGACCCTTCGTGGAAAATGATTGCCCCTTACTACACACGTAGAGCTGCGAAGTCTCGGGCCAAGGGGCAGGGCTCCGCAGCACACAGCAAAGCCGATGGACACGGAGTCAAGGCCAAAGACGGTGGATGCGAAAAGCCTGCGCTTGCCGCAAGCAATTTCGAAGGGCCCAAGCTTGCGAGCAACAGCTTGATTCGCTTGATCGACAAGGGGCGCGAAAATGGCAAAGATCGCCGAAAAGGAGACGCCACGAAGAAATTCCGCAGTGCACACTAACCAAATCTTCAAGGAGAAGGTCCTGAGATGCTCAAGGCAAGAGGGAAGTCGTGTGTGGCCGGGGACTGGGGCGCTGGTGGTCATGGGCACAAGGTATATCCTCCCCAACACAGTGCTCTGGTGGATGCGGCTTGTGTTTTCCGGAGTCTGACTGAAGCATCCTTCAAAGTGTCAGGCGAGGCCATCCAATCTTCACGCACAGCAGCCAAAGCTGACAAACACCCAAGCCCCACTCTCTTCGAAATAGCTTTGCATGACAAGGCTTGATAATTAACCAAACTCGACAGCTAGCCAAGTCGCGGAAGCTTGCAGTTCTTGCTCTTCGCAGCAGCTGATATCCTAGAGCAGGAAAAGGCTGTCTGAGAAGAAAAGCTGCACCCGCCATCTAGCATCGCCATTGGTCCAAACATGCAAACACCTGTTAGAATGGTGACTAATAGTGCTTCGAGCTGTTGGATCCCCGTTAATGGAACTCATCGACAGCTTGAGTGCCTTGCTGCTCGTCTGCCTGTGCTGACTGCGTACTCTACCGGCCATGATGGATTGTCTTACTCTTCTGCAGGGCTTCTTCCCGGCTCAACACATGGAGAGGTCAGGCCTCGATGCCCTTACAAACCCGACCACTCAAGCTTAGGCACGCACGGTTGCTTTCGTGCTAAACAATCGTGCCGTAAGTGTCTCGTGCACCAATGCCGGCTGACCCTACCGCCAGCACGGGATGCTCAGCGCATGGGTATGGAAAACTCATGCAAGACCCGAACGAAGGTCCTTGCAGATCCTGCAGCCAAACGATAAAGCTAAACGTGCTCTTGGTGCTCTGTCTTGGACGAGCTCCAAGCACACAGGGCTTGGTTCTCAAGCTTCCTCGGTCGTGATGTCAGCTGTCTTGGCAGCCTCTACCTTCTCAGGCTGGCGAGCTGGCAAGCGCAGAGGGTGCAGGCAGAGGCAGCTTAGGCGGAGGAAGAGACTCACTGGCTCAAGAACCTGCAGCGAAGCGTACTCGCCGGCGAGCGGACCTTTGAAGCGGTTTGGCCCAGCAGTCTCAACACCAGGCTGCGACAGCAAAGCAAGCGTCCAAAAGATGAATGCAAGCTGAAATAGCTGCAAGAGCACGTAGGCCGCGCTGACGCAGTACCTGAGCGAAGCATCTGGGAACTTACCGTTACCTCAAACCAAAACGAGTGCCAATCCTGGAACGACTTGCCACACCTCTTAATGAAGTACAGCCATGGTACCACGACACTGAACGAATCTTGCCCACATCTGTTGGAGGCACGCAGGCCATGAGGAAGATGACCCAAAAGAAGAAAAAGAACTGGAAGACAACGAAAGGAATCGTATGCGCCATCACTTGGCCGACGCTCTGGTTCAATACAGGACTGAAGAGGCCAACCATCCAGAAGCAGTTCACGCATAAGATCTCGAAGACCACAAACGCAAGCAGGCATCGTTTACTGCTCTGTGCCTGCCACTCCGTCTTGCAGTGCTGATACACCCTGATCACAGCATAGGAGTGAAGCAGGCCAGCAAAGAAAAACATCACAGTGGCGGCCTCCATCCAGCCCGGGAAGTCCATGGCCACGCAAATGGAGTCTTGCCCGAAAATGTGCGAGACCTGGTTCTCGTAGGGGTCGTTGTTTCCTGCAAACCTTGCCACCACTGGAACGATAAGTCCCAGCAGGATGCTGCACCCCATGAGAAACAGGGGCTTCTCCAGCAAAAACTGCGGCACCACTCTGCACACCATGGCTCAAAGAGTCAAAAAGACCACTTCAAAACCCAAGGGAAAAGCTAACAAGCCACAAGCCGCTACGCCGGTGGCCACCACGGGTCGGGTTCAGTCAGGACTGATCGGTCAGTCCACTGGCAGCTCCACCGCACCCCTCCAAAATGTCTCCGGCTCTATCACGGACTCAAGAGACGCTCTCAGGAACAGCAATTGCGGGCGCTGAGTGGAGAGGCCAACTGCTTGTTATCATAGTGGCGGAACCGCAGATTTCACGTTAAAGCCATATTCTAATATTGAGCATGCACGCTCAGGTGACTGAGTCAATGGTGACAGAATCAGTTAACCTTCAACCTCTAATCAGACGAAGCAGCTTTGCGCTGTGCCTTTGGAGGGAGGTCCAGGCCGGACTCTCGGGCAAATACACCTGAGATGCGGGCACGACGGCATCCCACCTGTCTCACTAATCTGCCCTGTGCTGTGCCCGACAGAAGATCACGACAACTACTTCTACCACGGCCGCTTTCCTGCTGTAGCAGTAGCAGTAGTAGTAGCACTAGTCGTCGTAGTGGTCGCAGTAGTAGTAGTAGTAGTAGGAGTAGTAGTAGTAGTAGTAGCAGCAGTAGTCATTGTGGTAGTAATAATCATAGTAGTAGTGGTAATGGTAGTAGAGACGTAGTAGTACTAGTAGTAGTAGTAGTAGTAGTAGTAGTAGTAGTAGCAGTAGCAGTAGTAGTAGTAGTAGTAGTAGTAGTAGCAGTAATAGTCGTTGTAGTAATAGTACTAGTAGAAGCCGTAGTAGCAGTAGTAGTAGTAGCAGTAGTAGTAGTTAGTAGTAGTAGTAGTAGTAGTAGTAGTAGCAGCAATAGCAGTAGTAGTAGTAGTAGTAGTAGTAGTAGTAGTAGCAGTAATAGTCCTTGTAGTAATAGTACTAGTAGAAGCAGT
>CAJNDV010032075.1:27028-37471 GCA_905221635.1 Symbiodinium sp. CCMP2456 | reverse complement strand
TTGGTTTTTGAACCCTAAACCCTAAACCCTAAATCCTAAACCTTAAACCCTAAGCCCTAAACCCTAAACCCTAAATCCTAAACCTTAAACCCTAATCCCTAAACCCTAAAACCCCAAAGCCCTAAACATCAGGGCGCCCTGTGATTTATTTCCAGACAAGACCAGGACCGAGCTGTCAAACCCTGTACCCCGGGCTTCCATGTCATAGTCTAGGAAAGTTTCGTCTAGCATACCATAGTACAGTACATGGTACTGTATAGTCAAGTAGGGCAGAGTATAGTATAGTAGAAAAGGGTACGGTTGATGATATAAATTCTGCATTACCCATACACTAAGGAATCCAAATCCCATAGTTTAGGGTCCTTGATGTAATGCAGGATTTCTATCATCACCAGTTGTGTAATATAGTTCGTCCTAAACCCAAAAACCCGCCCGGGCTGCTCACCCCTAAACCCTAAACCCTAAATCCTGAACCTAAACCCTAAATCCTAAACCTAAACCCTAAATCATAAACCCTAAACCCTAAATCCTAAACCTAAACCCTAAAACAAGAACCCTAAACCCTAAATCCTAAACCCTGAACCCTAAACCTAAAACCTACCCTGGCTCTTAAGCCCTTGATCTGACTAGGGACTCTGAGCTGCTCTCAATGCCTGATCATGAGCCCGAGACCCCAAATGGGGGTTTCCAAAAATTAGGGGTTTAGGGGTTTAGGGTTTAGGGGTTTAGGGGTTTAGGGGTTTAGGGGGTTAGGTTTAGGATTTAGGGTTTAGGGTTTAGGGTTCAAAAATTAGGGTACCTTATTTTGGGTTTCCCCATGGCTCCAAGTATACAAATAGCACCTACTTTGGGGTCTAAAGTCTATAAGGGAGTTTCCAAAAATTAGGGTACCTTATTTTGGGGTCCTTTTAATAACGATCCTATTATTTAGGGTACTATATTGGGTCTCCTATTTTCGGAGACCCCAAATCGCCTGTGCGAGCCCTACGTCCTGAACTGTCCTGAACTTGAACTTGGGGTTTAGGGTTTAGGGTCCTGAACTTGGGGTTTAGCGTTTAGGGTCCTGAACTTGGGGTTTAGGGTTTAGGGTCCTGAACTTGGGGTTTACGGTTTCGGGTTCTGAACTTGGGGTTTACGGTTTAGGGTCCTGATCTTGGGGTTTAGGGTTTAGGGTCCTGAACTTTGGGTTTAGGGTTTAGGGTCCTGGACTTTGGGTTTAGGGTTAAGGGTCCTGAACTTGAGGTTTACGGTTTAGGGTCCTGAACTTGGGGTTTAGGGTTTCGGGTCCTGAACTTTGGGTTTAGTGTTTAGGGTCCTGAACTTTGGGTTTAGGGTTTAGGGTCCTGAACTTTGGGTTTACGGTGTAGGGTCCTGAACTTGGGGTTTAGGGTTTAGGGTCCTGAACTTGGGGTTTACGGCTTCGGGTCCTGAACTTGGGGTTTAGGGCTTCGGGTCCTGAACTTGGGGTTTAGGGTTTAGGGTCCTCAACTTAGGGTTTAGGGTTTATAGGCCCCTAAACCCTAAACCCTAAACCCTAAACCCTAACCTGCGAAGGCCTGAGATGTCCGACAAGTGATGTTGCGCTGTAGTCTTGCCTGGTGGCTTCAGAGACATCACGGCTCAGGCTCACGCGGAGCCGTGTTTAGGGTTTAGGCGCTTAGGGTTTAGGGTTTAGGGTTTGGGTTAGAATCCTGAACCGGCTGAGGGCCTTAGTCCACGCCGTGAGCTTTGTCACCGCCAGGTATGACTTCTCACACGTTTGAACTTCAATTTGAACATCAGAGTTTGAAGTTTCGCCATATCTTGTTGACCTCCGAATCGTTAGCTTCTGACTCATTTCAGCATAAAGCTGTGACCTACCTCCACGATGTATGATGAGTCGTCTGAATGACTGTCGGACACTTCTGTCCCACTTCTCGGCAAAGCGTCGGCGGTGTGTCCACACGCTGCCGATACCATGCTGGGGGTGTGTTGTTCAATTGTGCGCTAGCGCTGCACCTGTGATGGCAGCGGCAAAACTTCGTCTTTCATTCCCCAGGTCTCCAAGTATACAAATAGCACCTACTTTGGGGTCTAAAGTCTATAAATAGTACCTACTTTGGGCTATTTGGAGCTCCAGGGATTCTCTTCACAATGCATGGGAAGCGTGCTTCCCGGGAGGCTGCAGCCGGAGTCCGATCCACCCCGAGCCCCAACAGCGTAAATCTTCCAAAATCCCTTAATTAAGGAAGGCACCTTAAACTATAGTAGGGCCCCTAATGTGATTTCAAGTCTTCCCCAAAACCCTAATCTAGGACATTTTGGGCAGTTACCATTGTAGGAGCCTTATAGAAAGTCTCTAAACCTTATAGAAGCCTTATAGGAGCCCTATAATACCCTAAACTCCCCACCTGTAGTACCCTAGATCCCAGATCTTACACCGAAGTCTCTAGACTCTAGACCCTAAACCCTAAACCCTAAACTATATACCCTAAGCTCCCCACCTGTAGTTTCCTTAACCTCACCACCAGCTCACTGGACTCTCGGCTTCAGTATCTCCCTGCACCCAGGCAGCCCGAGGCTGGGCCTCCTAGCCAGGTGCAAACGAAATGTTTGGTACATCGGAGGTTTCCGAAAATGGGGGACCCTAATATAGTACCCTAAATAATAGGATCCTTATTATAAGGACCCCAAAATAAGGTACCCCTTATTTTCGGAAACTCCCACATCGGAGGGGATAGGTTCGATGCAGGTTGAGGATTTGGGTCTACTGTAGGGCTTAGGGCTTTGGGGTTGAGGGCTTGGGGCTTAAAGTTGAGGTATTCTGCCGTAAGCTTTACACCCTATAAACCAGAAAACCCTAAACCCCTGGACCTGTTTGGTCCATCTACTGCCTGGTGCTTAGTAGGGAATGGGGGAATGGATCTCTATGACAGTCCCTTAAGGTCCCTTATAGTAGTCCCTATCACCCATTCCCCCATTCCCCTACTAAGCACCAGACAATCTACGGAGGGGGATAGGTTCGATGCAGGTTGAGGATATTCTGCCGTAAACTCTTATAAACCCTAAAGACCCTAAGCCCCTATAGGCCCCTAAACCCTAAACCCTAAACCCTAAACCCAAACCTTAAGCCCCAAATAAACCCCGTAGGCCCTAAACCCTAAACCCTTAACCCAAACCTTAAACCCCAAATTGGGGTTCAGGGTCGATGCGGGTCGCGGGTTCATGAGCCCTGAGGTTGGACCTTTAGGGCTTACCCATAGGCCCCATAGTAGTTCCTTCTTGTGGGCTTATATTTAGGGTTTAGGGTTTAGGGGTTAGGGTTCCTGTTTGTGGCTTATATTTAGGGTTTAGGGTTCCTTTTTGTGGCTTATATTTAGGATCCTATTAGGTAATCCCAAGAAGGAACTGTATACTATGGGGCCTATGGGTAAGGCCTGGAGTTTCGATCTTTATAGGTTTACAGGTTTTGTATCAGAGCTTAGCTTCTGGGTTTAGAGTTTAGGGTTTAGGGTTTAGGGCTGGAAGAGTATCTTAACTGGAACCACAGGCGACCGTAAATCGTTTTGAAATCGCCAGTAGCCTCTAGTCCAAGAGGGCACCTTCTTCTGCTAAATACTCGATGGGGGGAGAATAGACCCCAAATCCCTAACTCCAGTATAACTTTTTTTGGACTTTCTAAACCCTAAACCTTCATCCCTAAACCCTAAACCCTAAATTTCAAAAGCCAGATCCCGAAACGATATCTTTTGGTCTTTCTTTGCGTACCAAAGCACCTTCGGCCTAAAACTTTCAAGCGGAGTAATCAACCCAAAGCCCTAGAGCCATGAAGCCCTAAACCCTAGACCCTGAACCCCTATATGTATTTCACCCTAAACCCCCAAAGCCCTAAACCGCTCGGCTTTAGTATTTGTATTGGGCTAAGACCCAAACCCTCCGAAAGCTGGGATTTCGCAGGCAAAGGCAAGGTAGGGGTCTGAAAAGTTAAAATAGGTCTATAGGGTTTAGGGCTCTGGGTTTATCTGTAGTATGATATGCCCCCCAAAACATCCCATTCCAAAATTATGCAGGCCCTTACCTCCTAGACCCTTGTTTTGAACCCCGATTATAAGTAACCCTATCAAAGCTATTAAGGCTACTTTATCCTAAACACTCAGACCCCTAGATTCTAAATCACTTCGAGGCTCCCGTTTAAAGAGGCGAGTTCCTGCATCGGCACCCTCAGTGATTTGCATTGCCAGCTCCTGCCAGGCTAAACAAGCAGTTGTTTTGTTTAGGGCGTAGGCTTGGGTAAAAGTTTAAGGATTCAGGGGTCTTCAGGGTGATCGTTTTTTCAGCCCCAGGGAGCGCGGCAACGGCAAGGTAGTCTTTCACGCAAGCTGCGGTGCGGTCTACACACCAGGGATGTACGTAGGAGAATTGTGCAGTTTCCGATTGGGATTTGCAATTGCTGCGCAGCCTTTGCGCCTATTTGTGGACAGCGGGCCTCCACGCAGAGAAGCATCAGTGATCAACAATCCAATTTCCCGCTGCAGGTTCATCGGATGTAAGCAGCAACACGACTTGCAGCATACGGCCCCATAAGCCTGAAGCCCAAACTGTCGCTCTGTTTCCTAAAGTCACGGCCGCATCGTTTGCTTGCTTGTCAAAAGAGGAGGAGGCAACGGCAATTTCATGCAGCTCGCAGCGTGGTCGAGAGTCGAGATGGTGCTACTACATGAGAACTTCCTGTGAACTTCAAGCACTGTCAGCTGCCTACCCTTAGTGTTAGTACCCACGCTAGTAGGACGAGGCTTACGTACTGTGGTAGTACAAGCAGGAGTAGGAAGAGGAGGAGGAGGATCAGGAGGAGGAGGAGGAGGAGGTAGAGCAGACGGAACAATTGTGGTTCTTGCCGTCGTTGTGGTGGGGGTTGCAGTAAAGCTTTAATCGCAGTCCGCAGAGGAACGGCAAGAGAGGTCAGCGCAGCTTCGTCATCATCAAGAAAGACCTTCGTAGAAATCCGAAGGAAGATTCGACTATCGTGCGGGCAGTATGTCTTTGCTTTGAGCAAGCATCCAACTCCAGGCGTGTGCCGAGACAGTGGAAGCATGTGCTCTGGGCAGTACTGCCCAAACCGGCGGTTGTTCCAAAGTAGGCTTGGCTCCCGAAGGGAGCCCGCAATCCAAAGCTCAAAACCTAAACGCCTTCGGAGTAACCTACTTTGCAACGATCCCCGGAGATTCGTGGAAGGTGGTGAGTGTTCGCCACGGCACACGAGCTTGCAGCAACCCTGAGCCATGGAACTGCCGGAGTGAAGGTGCTTCAAAACGGCCTGTTCCGATCGCTAGCCTTTAATTGGCGCGTGCGGTTTACCGTTTAGGGTTTAGGGTATCAGGATTCTTGCAGGAACTTCCGTCTACCTCATCAGTGTGTGAAGTGTGGCAGTTATTAAAGCTATGGCTGCGATGCGATTATTCATGGACGGGTGCCTTTGTTACATCTTCGTGGTGAAGCCCTGTCACAGCCACACGTCCCACTAAACTCAGAGCACGTGTCCATAAGGGAGAAGTCTCATACACAAGCCTGAATCTGAATCCCCAGCTCGAACACTAGTAGTATTACTATTACTACTGTTATTACTATCATGATTCTTATTCTGATTCTTACTATTATTAATACTGTTTCTAGGGTTTAGCGGTTTAGGAGTTTAGGGTTTAGAGTTTCACATAGACCCAAATTTCTGGGTCGCCGGAGTCGGTTTTTGAGCTTCGCGATTTGGCGGTAGTGTGTGTAGGGTTTTGGGATATGGGGTAGTGGACAGTAAAGCTTAATGGGTCCAGGATTCAACCAGACATTATGCTGTAGGGTCTTGAAGCCCGAATCCAAATGCCCATATTTGATCCCTCCTTCCAGCCCAAGCGGCCAGACAGTCGACATGCATGCTCTTGAAACTGGACGCTGAACCCCTACTTAGACCCCGCCAACAGTAGCTGAAAGAACGGCCCAACACCTATAAAGGACTATTGTGCTACATATTTTCAGGACCCTAAAACCCTAAACCCTAAACCCTTCCAGGTAAGGCCCATGCACAGGTATGCCTTGGAGGACCTCCTGGCGCTTCCCGCGCCGGCCAGCGCCGAAGCCGAGGCAACAGTACACTCCTTAAAAGGGTTTAGGGTTTGGGGTTTAGGGTTTAGGGTTTGGGCGGTTTTGAGTTTAGGGTTTAGGGGTTTAAGGTTTAGGGTTTAAGGTTTAGGGTTCAGGGTTTGGGGTTTAGGGATGTAGAGTTTAGGGGTACAGGGTTTGGGATTTAAGGGTTTTTGGTTGAAGGGTTTAGGATTCCCTAGGAATTGAATCAGTTAATACGATGTCTGGGTCAGAGGGCGTACAGTGTGGCGTTCTGATGAAGTGTTGTGTATTACTTCTACATTCACGGGTAGACTAGGGTTTAGGCATACAGGGGCCTAATAAGGGCCGTATTAGGTCTTACAGGGTTCATGCTCTTCGTTCTTCAGGTTTTACCTATAGTCTCCATTGTAGTTCCTTTTGGGGGGTTATAAATCCTTCACATATAATTGGTTAAACCAAAAAAAGGAACCACAATGGAGACTATAGGTACAATGGTTCAGCGGATTTCAGGAACAGCATTGGGAGGTTCCACTCCGGATTTTGGGCTTATGTATTTCGATGAGTTTTGTCTTCGGGCCAAGGAGTATCAAGGCTTCGGCCATGGGATTTTAGGGTTCATTGCTGTCCCCAAACCCCAAACGCCAAACCCTAAACCCTAAACCCCTAAACCCCTAAACCCCTAAACCCTTAAACCCTAAGCCGTTTTGGGCTCCCTGTCGGTTTTTGTTCGGTTACTTTAGGCTGCAGGGTTCTCTTTGGGGCTTAGTGTTGGCTTAGGGTTTAGGGGTTTAGGGTTTAGGGCGTTTAGGGGCTCATTTCAAGGAAGGTGTATGCTTGGAGTCGTTTTGCAGTTGGGATTTTTAGGTTTAGGGTTCAATTTTCTTAAACGTGTTAAGGGTTCGTGTCTAAGTTGAGAGCACGCCTGTGAGCTCTGCTCGGTGAGTTCGACCTAGAAGCTTGACATGTTTGTCGTATTATGGGCCTTTGACGTGGACCGTAATGTAGCCGTTAACGATAGGCACCACAGCAATATAGGGGCTTGCATAATTACCAATACGATTTTGGGGATTCCTTATTGCAATTCTAGTATAATATGACCCTAAACCCTATTCTAATTATTAAGGTCCGACAGGCACCGCAGTCAAGTGTTTGTTTCGGATTTCGCAGGAGCCAGGCCTTATGCAAGGATGGAAAGCAGCCCTGCAGGATTTTGAGTGGTCTAGGTTGTTGTACCCACGGCTCCGCACGGTTTAGGGTTTACCCTAAACCCTAAACCCTAAACTTGAAACCCTGAAGTTAAATGCATGAGCCTCGTATATTTGGCGGCCGCAGCAGCACCCACATGCTGCAAAGGCCTTAGTCAGTGGCTTCCTGTCTGCTCCTCACAGCTTCACTGTTGGAATTCAGAAGTTTCTCCTAAGCCGCCAGCAGCCCTTGATTAAGAGCTGCATCATTCAAACCTAGATAGGGTATCCCTGATGAGCGGTTTGGGGCTGTTTGCATCGCAGGTTTAGGGTTCAAGGCGCAAGTAAAAGGGATCTCTACACCTAACCCTAAACCTAAACGTTAAGCCCTAAACCTCTACACCTGTAGACTCTGAGACGGTTCGGTAATCGCGCATGTGTATCCCAACCCTAAACGCTAAACCCTAAACCCTAAACCCTAAACCTAAACCCTAAACCCTAAACCTACACTGCTTGAGTCTGCCAGGTCAAACTTACGACCCCGTTGTCGAAAAACGTGACACTGAATGCTCCGCTTGTGGCGGCTCCTATGGACACGGTGACAGAGGAGGGCTCTTTCTGCTTTAGGGTTTAGGGCGCTTAGGGTTTTAGGGCATTTAGGGTTTTAGGGTTTAGGGTTTTAGGGTTTTAGGGTTTACGGCTTTAGGGTTTTAGGGTTTTGGGGTTTAGGGTATCGCGAGCTGTGCGAGCGCTAGAGAGATTTTTGCGACGTAGCGCTGTTTTGCTGTTGTAAAGCTTTGCAGCTGGTGCTTTCGGTATTGTCAATGGTGCAAGGTGTAGGCCCAGCTTTCCAAAATCTTCTATCATGGGGAATCGTAGTAATTTGATGGGGCTTCTTGATGAAAGATTTTATATATGGGAGTTTCAGAAAATTTGGGTACCTTATTTTGGGGTCCTTATAATAGGGATCCTATTATTTAGGCTGCTACAAAAGGGTCCCCTATTTTCGGAAACCCCCCCATATATCCAGGAGAGCCCTAAACCCTAAACCCTAAACCCTAAACCCTAAACCCTAAACCCTAAACCCTAAACCCTAAACCCTAAACCCAAGCCCCCTTCTTGAGGCCAGAGGTGGACCCCAAAAGCCTGAAGCCCCCAACCACAACGCACCAAACGCAGGCACCTTAAGCCCCAAACCAAAACCTCAAACCCCTAAACCCGATGTTTGCTAGTCTTTTGGTCTCGGGGTTACTTAGTAACCGTTACTACCTCAGCCTTTCAGGCGTTCTAACTGGATTGGCAGGCAGAAAAGAGGTCCCAAACAAACAAAAATAAACCCCACACCCTAAACACCAAATTTCCAAACCCTACACCCCAAACCCTAAACCCTAAACCCTAAACCCTAAACCCTAAACCGAAGCCCCCAGAACCTGAAAGAACCCGGAAGCCTCTGTGGCTCCTGCAGGCCCGCATGGCGATAGCATGCGCACTCATGGGCGGGATCGGCTGGGCGCCTGGGAAACTTAGGGCCTTTGGGTGTAGGGTTTAGGGATTTGGGTTTAGGGTTTAAGGTTAAGGGTTTAGGGGTTTAGGGTTTAGAGTTTAGGGTTTAGGGATTAGGGTTTAGGGTTTAGGGATTAGGGCATCGGGATACAGGTTCAGGTTCAGGGTTTGGGGCTTAGGGCTTCGGGTTCAGGTTCATGATGATCGTCATCATCAACAGTAAAGTAGGTCACTGGTTCAAACCCCTAAACCCTATATCCTAAACCCTAAACCCTAAACCCCTAAACCCTAAGCCCCTAAACCCCTAAACCCCAAACCCCTAAACCCTAAACCCCCAAACCCCTAAACCCTAAACCTCACGGAGGACAAGGGTGAAGAAAGGGATCACGTTGGAGACGGCGGGTTCCTGACGCAGGGGCCTGCATTAGGGCGTTGGGGCTTGGGGCTTGAAAGCTTTAGGGTTTTTTCTTAGGGGTTTAGGGTTCAGGTTTAGGGTTTAGGAGTTTAGGTTTTGGGGGTTAAGGATTTAGGGTTTAGGGGTTTTGGGTCTGATTTAGGGTTCAGGTTAAGGGTTTGGGGGCTTTAGTTTGGGTTTATTCTTCAGCATCATCGGACAGTTCATCTTCGGCATAGCCGCTGCGAAAAGTATCACGACTCCCGTATATGAGGCAGGGTGATGCTTAGCAGGACGGACTCTGTGTGTGTGTGGGTTTGCTTGTGTACGCTGGATTGACTTGAAGAAATATTCCCGTGCTGGCTGCATCGTGCTTGATCACATTGTCTTCCGACTGGTGCATGTGTCGTAGGAACATACTGATTCGATACTCGGAGTCTTACAGTACTTCAATGTTGGTGAAGCAGTTCCACTTTGCATGAGAGGTTTGAACTGTTGATTAGACTATCCGGTTACTGTTTTGCTCTTAGTATGAGCTACTCAAGCTTCTCGCCCTACTCGTATGCATTGTCAGTTGTTGTATCACTACCATGATATTGTCCGTTCATGGAAAACCTAAGCCCTAAACCCCCTTATAGTAGGTCGTGGTCTCCGTGAAGTTCTAGGATGCTTGCAACCGTCTTGAGCCTGAAATTCTGTACTTGTTCAGTGGTCTTGCTTGTGCACGATCCAGCCATTTAAGATTCTACTGGGGATAGCTTTGACGGTGTGATGTTTGACCCACTGTTGATGATCTAAATCCTGCTTTACCTTAAGGACCCAACTATGGGAATTATGATATGTATATTCCTTATTATGGGTCATGCAGGATTTTTCTCAGCGACCGTAGTTCAACCTTTCCAAGGTGTGATCCATTCCAACTGCTCTGCTGCGGAACAGGCGAAACAGGCCATTGGGGTTTAGGGGTTGAATATAGGGGCCTAAATAATTACCTATACAATTTTGGGGGTTCCTTTTTATATTTATGTTAAAATGTACCCCAAAGCCCTGTTCTAACTATTGAGGCCCCTACATTATCCGGACATCTGAGAGTTTTGGGAATTTGGGGAGGTGAGCTCTTCAGCGTGGGCTTTTCAGCAACCACCCTGTACCCTGGAGTCCGTTGAGCAGTGGACCAGGACCCTCGACCCTCACCTGCCGAGCCTTAGGGTTTAGGGATTAGAGTTTTAGGGTTTAGGGTTTAGGGTTGTAGATATTACACGTGTAAACTAT
>CAJNDV010032075.1:13436-26928 GCA_905221635.1 Symbiodinium sp. CCMP2456 | reverse complement strand
TCTCAGTGGCTATCACCAACTATAAGGGTTTTAGGGTTTGGGGTTTAGGGTTTAGGGTTTTAGGGCTTGGGGTTTAGGGTTTAGGGTTTAGGGTTATACCTTAAGGCTAAACCTAGCTCCTAAAACTCAATTCGCCTTGAACCCCCGCACCTCCGAAAATCGGGATCCGGGTGCCGGGAGGTGGATCTGGTGAAGAAGTGGGAGAATGGGTTCATCATGGATCCCTTTGCAACTGCCTTAGCTCTCGAGCGGCCGCAATAGAGTGAGAAAGTTGAAGTCCAGGACAGTATTTGTATGGGACTACGAGCAGTTTTGCTGCCCAAAATGTAGAAGCAATCGCAGTAAAGAAAACAATCAACAGTCGTCATGGGCAGAAGTCGTAGGACGAAGCTTCAGAGGAAAGATGAAACGACTATCACGAGAGTGTTGTACTAGACACATGAACACAAAGATGCCTCACAGATAGCCCATGTAAAATCTACTTTGCAACAACCCAGAGCCTGGATCCTGCAAGCATTACTTTATCAGATCAATACACATCCGAGATGTTATTGCCTGCTTTAACATTGGCCTGAGGTGCTCTCGCAGACACACACCGTTGCAGATGTGGACAACATTAGGCCAGGGATTGCGTCTGGTCAGGACATTCGCAGCTTTCGCCACGAGCAGGATGATATCGTGCGTTGTTGCTTGTCAGTTTGTACGTGTTGCTTCAGGCAAAAGCACGATGCCTCCACGGTCTGCATTACGGACATGGGGATGATGGGGAACAGGCGAGGACCTAATCCGAGCGGCTTTCAACTCCAAGCCACACAGTACGGTGTTCCCGGTGGTGATCATTAGGAAGCGGATGCAAATGGATGCGAACTTACCCTGACCGATGCGATGCCCGCAAACCTGCAACGGTGGCCGTGGTGGTGGTGGCGATGGCCATGACGAGGACGAGTGGATGAGCATGTTGGTGACGAGGGCTTGGGTGAACATGTCGGGATTAGTTTGCTGGTGGTCGTAAAGATGATGACGGCGATCGCTATCATGACGAGGGTCACCGATGAGAAACGCGCCAGAGCTGACACTGATGAAAACTGATGACAACGTCTGATTATGGTTGCTTGGAGAATGCTGGCCGTGGCATGGTGAAGGTGATGCTGCTGATGATGCTGCTGATTGTGGTGACAAAAGAAGAAGATGATGCTGATGGTGATGAGTCATGAAAGCAGGTTTGACTACCATGGTGATCTGGTAGAGCCTGATGCTTCTCGGCTGATGATAGCTGATGGCAGTAAATGTCGTGATGATGACGCCGATGGGGTGGTGATGATGCTGCTGATGATGATGCTGCTGACGATGATGAGGATGCGGATGAAGACAAGGACGAGGATGAGGAGGAGGAGGAGGAGGAAGTGGAGGATGACATGGCTGACAAGGTCATTCGGCTACGGTGGTGATTTCACGATGCTGATGATGAGCGTGACAATGGTAGTGGTGACGATGTTAATGTCGTTGATGTTTGAAGTGGTTTCGTTGATGTAGGAGTCGACGGGTGTTGCCCTCCACAGACAGGGGTGACCATAACTTATTCAATAACATGGCAATGGGGGGGTAGTTATCCACGGTTTCCTGATTTTCACGCAATGCTTCTTTCGCATGACATACGTCTCTGCAGCACATGGTTCCGCGCATGCGCATGGTTCAGAATTCACACTTCGGCAAGTATATGCTCCCGAGATTCAGGTAACGCTTCAAGATATTCATTCAAGTTCGCCGAACCGCTACAGTATTTACAGCTCAAGTCCAAGGCTCTTCTTTTTCACTCCGGTCCTCGATACCCTCACGTCCTTAACACCTAATTACGGTACGCCCAGAAGCCGCAAAGTCCCAGACGATTCCCATATGGGGGTTTCCGAAAATAAGGGTACCTTATGTCGGGGTCCTTATAATAAGGATCCTACTATTTAGGGTACTATATTAGGGTCCCCGATTTTCGGAAACCCCGATATTGACCTGCGCAAGGTTCCTTGGGATCGTGACAAGCCGTGACATCGACTTCATCGAGGACTTCGGCACTAGCTTTGGGGTTTTAGGGCCTGGGGTTAGGGTCAATTCCAAGCCTTGAGACCGCAAGGCCGTGAACTCCTTCAATTCTTCGGTCTCAGGGTTTAGGGTTTACCTGTAGTCTCCATTGTAGTTCCTTTTGGGGGATACCTTATAAAATCCTTAATACATAATTGGTTAAACCAAAAAAAGGAACCACAATGGAGACTACAGGTACCCTCAACTTCCTGTGGTGCCCCTGCATTGCCAGCTTCCTGGCAAAGCTCGCCCGCGGAACTCAAATCGAAAAGTCTGGCATGGCCGCCCTGTCCTGACCCGATTTGGGACTTTCCGAAAATAAGGGTACCTTATTTTGGGGTCCTTATAATAGGGATCCTATTATTTAGGGTACTATCTTAGGGTCCCCTATTTTCGGAAACCCCCATTTGGGGCACCAACAAGAGGATTGAGCAGTTGGAAATAGCACCCTCTTTTAGTCCCTCTATGTAAGTAGCTGCAAAGATAATGACGGATAGCGCACCCCCCAAACCCCTTATGGGGGCTGAGTCTCCATGAGTCTCTGGTTTTTGGAATACGACTTGGAGTGTAGGCTTTACGGAACAAGTAAGGTTGAGGGTCAGGGGACGTAGTAAGTCAACCATAAAGCAGGTGATATGTAGAGCTGGATGATCAGGCTGATTGTTGCGGTACTTGCAGGACGAGCTGAGTTTAGAAGTATAAGCATCATTTCGGCGAGGAGTGTGTATATTGTTGTTGCACCCACATATTACTGTATTTGCCTTACGCCCTACGTTTCAAGCCACTGATCCTTGATGCAATTG
Source organism: Symbiodinium sp. CCMP2456 (assembly GCA_905221635.1). Taxonomy (NCBI): domain Eukaryota; class Dinophyceae; order Suessiales; family Symbiodiniaceae; genus Symbiodinium; species Symbiodinium sp. CCMP2456. Next base: position 24,052 of record CAJNDV010032075.1, on the reverse strand, counting down.
CCAACCCGAGCCGCCTCCACGCAGCCAAATTCAGCCCGGAATCGCCAAATACAAGTCCGTTCCGCAGAAGGTACCCGTTCACGATTGAGGGTATAAGGCTACCAGAAGGGTTTTACTAGTGGAGGGTCTATGGCTTGAAGCTTGCAAGACGGCATACTTCGGCAAAGCCAGCCAAACCCTAAACCGTAAATAATTACCAATACTATTTCTGGGGCTCCTTATTATATATATATATATATATATGTTATATATATATATATACACATACAGATGTATATATCAGTATAGTATAACCTACCCCCAAAGAATTCGAAGACACGGCCGCCATCCTGACCCTAACCTCTCCCTCTGCCCTAATCTAGAAGCTTCACCTGAACCTGTCACGAGTTGCCTCGCAGGTCTTGCGAAGATCACTCAATCACTGCACAGAATTGTGGATTTATAGGTAAGTTCTAGTTTCACTCGAAGGCAGCAATGACTGCAAGAAACGCGTGAACGACCGACCGACGTCCGATAATCAATTTTGCTTCTTGGGTGTGTGTTTTCACCAATCCTGTTCTACGACAACATGGGAGTTTCCGAAAATAAGGGTACCTTACTTTGGGGTCCTTATAATAAGGGTCCTATCATTTACGGTACTAAATTAGGGTCCCCTATTTTCAGAAACCCCCACATACCTCAAAGCCTTCTTCCAAGTGTGAAGGCCGAAACCTGTCCGCAAGCTTCACACCCTGTCCTGTGACCTCCAGGACCGAAGTACCAGGCTGTCAGCAGTCATGACGCCAAAGGCGGCATCGGCGGGGTTTAGGCTTTAGGGTTTAGGGGCAGCGTTCGGACAGTTAGGGCTTCGGAGGTTTAAATGGCAATCAAGGGGCTAAAGGAGGGACCCTTAAAGGGACCCTTGGGGTTATATAGGGGCCTTATGAGACTATATAAGGGGTATATAAGGGTTATATAGGGGTATTAGTATTGTCCCTTAAGGCAAGCCTGAGTGCATCAGTGTTTCCGTTGATGCAAGTGGCATTTAAAGGCATGAGCCCCTGGAGTTCGAGCTTTGTGTCTTGGGCCGAGCGAAGGCCCAGAAGCTCGTACCCCGCACCTTCGGGAGTGTAGCTGTGTACCTGGTCGTCAATGGCTCTGTATAGCCAGGTAGGTTCCCAAATAATTGGACAAGATATTGAACCCTGAAGTAACGTTTGAAGATCGTTTAGATAATTCTCTCGGATATGGTAGGACGAATCATCCACCAACCCAGGCCCTGAGGCCAGATTTATTACCAAAGCCTCAACTCTGAAAGCCTAAACCCCAAACCCTGATCCCTCCCCTCACAGGACAGACAACAACAGGGACCTAATCTCTGAAACCTAATTCCCTAGAACCTCGTAGACCCTGTTTTAACGCCATAAAGCCAATTGTAAAGTGTAAATCCCTAAATTCCAAAGCCCCCAAAAACCCTAAACTCCCTAAACCTTGAACCCTAAACCCCTAAACCCTAAATCCTTAAACCCCTAAACCCTAAACCCGAAACCCCAAGAACCCTAGACACCCTGAATCCCAAAAGCCGTCGCAGGCGCAGTGCCTGACAGCCTCAGAGCCGATCTCCCTTGGGGAGGCGGGGCCCGCGAAGCCAACAGACGGTTGCCGAACCTGCTGGGGTTTAGGGTTTAGGGCTTTGCTTGTGGGGGACGGGGGGGGGGAAGGAGGTTGGCGAGGTGGGCGATTCGAGTTTCTCGGTTGTTGTCGGGGGCGGGGATGGGTGCTGGGGGTCAGTAGTTTGGTGGCAGCAGGAGCAGCAGCACCAGAACCAGCACCAGCAGCACGCAACAGCACAACACAGCGATTTGTTGTTGGCATGGTCCTAGTTTTTTTTGCTACCGTTGTTGCATGGCCTCCTTTCGCTGCTTTATGTAGTGTGCACTTGAATCACAGTGCGCCGTCTGTCTGTTCATCCGAAGGGAAACTGTTGCCATTGCAGGGACCCAAGAGCACCCACCACCAAGTCAGATCATCAACCAAAGCACCAAGACTGAGCCCTAAACCCTAAACCCTAAACCCCTAAACCCCTAAACCCCTAAACCCTAAACCCTTAAACCCTAAACCCTAAACTTCGGTGAGGCACTCGAAAAGCTCGTCCAAAGCAAGAAGGGCAAGCTGCCCATCTTGAACGAGGCAGGAAGTTTGTTCTGATGCCCCCTAGGACTTCGCACGGACAAGAGGCGAATCCTTACGTACCCCTCATCCCTCCACCCGTAAACCCTAACCTCCAGGCTAACCTCCAACCTTGGTGTTGGGGCTTCGAGATGGAGAGTTTCTCGATAGTTAGCTTCAGAGTGTCGGAAAGTTCAGCCCGCGGCCTAAACACAGAGCCCCATCCCGCCACACTTACAGCTGCTGGCCTGAACTACGTAATGTAGGGCCTTAGTAATTAGAATTGCGTTTTGGGTAAGATAAAACTATATTCAGGCACCCTGAGAAATAGCATCGTGAGTTTTTCAGACCCCTACACTACTCAGCATATCACAGTACGACGAGCATGGTCATTCGTTTCCCCTGCCTGAGGCATTAACATCTTGGCCGAACATAGTGTAGCCAGCTAACGCATCTATCCCCGTCAAGAAGACAGTAGAAGGATTCCGGGTCAAATCCCCGAGGTAGCAAGGTTTGCTGACGAAGAGTTTCCATTGCTAAGCCTATTCCAGGGCCAGGGTGTGAGATGCGAAGTGTCTGTGTGTATATATACATATATATATATATATATATAGCATTGTCGTCCCTTTTAGTATCACTGTTGCCGTTTGCCGGTTCGTTTGTACTCATACGACAGAGACCATCGTAGACTTCACGCTCCTAGATGTCGGCACTTGGGTACCACTCCACCCCAACTCTTAACCGAACCCCTAAACCCTTAAACCCTACACCCCTAAACCATTAACCCTGATTCCTAGCCCTGTCAAGTTGATAGTCCCAAATCTTAAAACCCAAGCCGCCCTGAAACCTCTTCAATCCCGTACCCTAACTAGCCGCAGCCATGAACCCGAAACTTTTGTTCAAATCCCAAGCCCAACACCACCAAGAGGTTTGCAACCATAAACTCTAAAACGTTTTCGCGAAGGTTACATGTAGACACCTGATTAGTACGTCCCCAGCTCTGTACATTCACTTAGTTCCTCAATGCCTAGCCTTTAACCTCTATAGGTTCCTAGAGTTGAAACTGGTGTTTTTCATATGAATGTATTGCTTTTGATTTCCTTGGGCCATTCCGTGGGTGAATGAGGACCTAAACCCCAAGCCAGAATCTCAGTGGGTATCTTAAGCCAGGACGGCGAGCTGGTGGCTCTTGTGACAAGATCCGACCTAAAAAAGGCGGGCCACGAGAAACTGCAAGTGAGAGAGAGATGGGATGGACAATGGCAGTTGCGGTACTAGCAGCCGTATCAAGTGTAAAGATGTGTAAAGGTCAGTAATGGTGAGAAGCAGAGCAGCACAGGGCAGTGACCATTAAGTTTTTAAATCATCATTCGTGCCTTTTCAGCTGTTGTGCATGTTGCTATTTCTATTCTTTACAAAACCGGAGAACTGCTGACATTCGCACCGTTTGTTGTGAGACCGGCGCTTCATGTTTTCTTCCTACCACCAGCAATGACGAAGTAGCAAGCTTGTCGCGGTGACAAATGGGGGTGCTAGCATATCTAGCATACACTTAGGGTAAGAAAGATACATGTTGAGCCGAACGAACAGAATGCCAATTGCAACAGCTGGTGGCAGTAACCACGGCAGCAATGATGATGATGGTGGTGGTGATGATGGTGGTGATGTGACGGTGATGATGATGATGATGATGATGATGATGACGATGATGATGAGAGTGATGGTGGTGGTGGTGATGATGACCACAGGAGTCGCTTGCGTTGATAACGTTTTCAACCCTACAAAACAGCAGTATGTTGGCAGGGGCACCAAGAGCAAGAACCAAACCAGCAGACGAGAAGAGCGAGACCCTAAACCCTAAATCTGTTGTGCATGTTGCTTTTTCTTCTATTCTTGTCAAAACCGGTGCTGACATTCGAACCGTTTGTTGTGAGACCGGCGCCCGGCGCTTCAAGTTTGCTTCCTACCATCAGCAATGACGAAGTAGCAAGCTTGTCGCGGTGACAAATGGGGGTGCTAGCATATCTAGCATACACTTAGGGTAGGAAAGATACATGTTGAACCGAACAAACAGAGTGCCAATTGCAACAGCTGCTTTCATTAACGACGGCAGCAATGATGATAATAGTGATAGTGATGATGTTGATGATGATGATTATGGTGATGTGACGGTGATGGTGATGGTGATGATGGTGGTGGTGATGATGACCACAGGAGTCGCTTGCGTTGATAGTGTTTCCAATCCTACAAAGCAGCAGTATGTTGGCAGGGGCACCAGGACCAAGAACCAAACCAGCAGACGAGAAGAGCGAGACCCTAAACCCTAAACCCTAAACAGCCTAAACCCTAAACCCTAAACCCCTAAACCCTAAACCTAGTTGCAAAGTCGAAATCCTAGACTAAAGCCTTGATGCACAAACCGGTAACCCGAAGGTCGTGCACTGAAGCATCATGCTAGTATGCTTACTACTGTTGATGGACAAAATCCTGCATGCCCCAGATATAGTATAGTACCATAAATCCCATAGTTTAGGTATACAAGGTCATGCAGGATTTTGTCCCTCAACCGTAGGACCCGGAGTAGGCCCTTATTTCTTGTTTTTAGGGTTGGGGCTCCCTTATAATCCCCTTAAAACCAAAAAGGGCATCCTTTTCATTCCTAGGTTACTCCTGGGTCTAGCTTACTTCTGTTGGGACCTCATAGTTCCTGGGAAGGAACCCTAGAGCTTATACCCTGAAATCTAGACCCTAAACTCTAAGTCCTAAAATCCCTAAGCCCTGAAGCCTGAGCCCTAAACCCTATACGCTGAAAAAACCCTAAGCCCTGAAGCTATACAGCCCACAGCCCTACAGAAACCCTAGACCCTACGTCCTAAACTCTAAGCACTGGTGCAGCATCCTGAAACTCCACAGTTCAAAACAAAATCCCTAATGGAGGGGCCGGTTAGGTTCTGCGGTGTCTAAAGGGGTTTGGGGGTTCAGGGTTTAGGGTTTGGGGGTTTGGGGTTTAGGGTTTAGGGGTTTAGGGTTTAGGGAGAAAGTACGGGTGTTCCCAAATGGCCCCTGTACACTTATACGATAATATGCACCCACACCCTATCCTGATTACTAAGGCCCCTATATTCACCGAAGGACTATCTACTGTAAAGGGTCAGGGCATGAATGATGTAGCTACCAGTCAGACAAAGTACTGATAGCACCTATAAACCCAAGTTACAGCTCGTGTGGCCGGACCTATGACTGCACATAAACCCCGATCGGACGCTACAGAAATCTCATAGTGGTAGAAGATCAATACAAACCTTCTAAACCCCGGAACTATCCATGAACCTCCAAGTACACCCAAAGCACACACATACACACACGCTGGAGGTCAAGAACTTCCCAAATGCTGCGATGGCCCTGCCCCCGGAGACAGATACGGTGGATTGCGAAATTTGTACGGTTTGGCAGTTTAGGGTCGCCGGCACAAGATGGAGGAGTGTTTAGTGATTTAGCACTCGAGCGCGCCGCTTCGACTGCCTTCGTCTTCGAAGATTTCTTTCCAAGGAGATCTGCGATTAAACGTGTAACTACCCCAAACCGTGAGCTCTTAATCCATAAAGCATTATTCCGGTTTCGAAGGGCGTGTCTCAGACTTGTTTGCAGGGTTTGCCTGAACCTTAAACCCGAAGCCCTCAAACCCCACAAGGGCGTCCTTGGGTTCTAGTGGCTCTTGAAGAATGCTGGTGAGGTCTTCTAGCGCTTTTGCATTAGAGTTGAAAGTTTATTGGGTTTGGGGCTTGTAGGGCTTATATAGAGTTTAGGGCTTATGGACTGGGGAGTTAGGGTCTAGGGTATCGTAGTGTTTTTGGGTTTAGGGTTTAGGGTTTAAGGTTTAGGGTTTAGGGTTTAGGGTTTAGGGTTTAGGTTAGTGTTTTTGACTAATCATCAATTTGTTGTACAGGATTGCAACGTTTGTAAACCTAAGCCCTCGACCCTGCACCGAATACCCTAAACCTTAAACCCTAAACCCCAATGGACAGGGCTGTGGTTTCCTAATGTAGGGGCCTGAGCCAGTCCAAAATCCATTTTATCATACTGCTCCTTAGTATCATTCTACCGCTGCTCCCTATTCTAATGATTAAGGGCCCCATATCAGAGTAGTATAAACTACTATAAACTAGTACCAGGACCCCCCAACTGCCCCTTGTTAGAGCCCCTATGGTCCGTAATAGTGGGTATTCAGGATATAGTAGAGGGTAGTTGGGGGGGTCTAGGTAAAGCCCCAACCTTATTTCCCAACTATAATGGAGACCTAAAAAGGGACCCTAATTTTAGTGAGAACTACCCATATCAAAGTAGTATAAATTACTAAAGCCCCAACCTTACTTCCCAGCGGTCCCAGGATGCGAACCGGCAGCTGCTGGTGGGCGCTGCTGTGGCGCCGAAGGCTTCGGTATGGGCAATTGCTAGGGTTTCGGGAATAGCTAGTCGGAAGGTACCCAGATATAGTCCTTATTCAACGCGTGTGTGTACATATATATATATATATACACACACACACATAGTATATATATATATATATATATATATGTGTGTGTGTGTGTGTACATAATATGTATTCCCCGAAATTCCACTGTATTGATTCAGGCTCCTACATAAGAGGTGGAGTGGGGTCCTGCCAGACCTAGGAGTTCATTGCATTCTGCTCTGTAAACATGGCTTACTTGAGGTTAAATTGTGGTTTGGGTTCCAGGGTTGCGCTAAATAAACCCTAAACCTAAACCGTTTTCGGCTGACGGGTTTTATAGATGCTGCCATCACACTTCGTTGCGAGAAAGTCCTTGGTGCTTTACGGGTTTAGGGTTTGGGTTCAGGGCGAGGTTTGCCTGATACGTGCTTTCCCACTATCCAGCTTGCACACCCCAGTTGGTCATCAAAAGCTGATTGAAGCTTGAGACTGAGAACCCTTAAATTCGTAAATCACCGGTATTATCGAACCCTCATAGAATCTTAGAGCCCTCATAGAGCCCATATTATTGAGCGCGTATAGAACCCTTATAGAAACTTGAAAACCCTAAACCCTCAGCCCTAAGTCCGAGTGCATCAACACAAGAACCCCGCCAGCCCTTTTGGAGCTTTCCGACCACATTCAGGGTTTTGAGTTTGGGGGTTTCGGGTTTAGGGTTTCGGGTTTAGGGTTTAGGGCTTCGAGTTTAGGGTTTAGAGTTGGGGGTTTCGGGTTCCTGCAATGGCTGCACGATGGAGTGGAGGACACATCACAATGGGCACACACGGGCGTGATCGTCATGTTCGCAACTTCCCTCAGCCAAAATCAATGTCCAGATTGCTGAAAAGGCGTTTGCCTGGCGCGTCGTGCTGAGGAAGTTGAAGCTGCTGTTCCAACTGTGGAAGCATTGGGGAGGTACCTGAGCAAGGGGTGCTTTTGATATGGACCCTAGGTCCATAGGGGTTCAACTATAAACCCCTAAACTCGCGAACTCTAAAGCCCCGAAGGGGCTAAATCCCTAAACCCTAAGCCCCAAAGGGACTAAATCGGGGTTTCTTTTCCGGAAGCTCCCAAATCTATCGAAGGCTGCAGAGTTGGAGCGCGTCCGCTGCCTGGTGGAGGATCGGAGCGAGGGTTCCGGAAAGTGGTGTTTGAATGGCTTTTTCGCAGTTGGGCTTCTGCTCTAAACTATCGTTGCAGTCTTCATCATCATAACGCGTGATCACCACAACCAACTCAACCCTATATGTCAAAGAACCGCAATACCCATAGCGATGCTGACAGTTCTCTGAAAAAACTGGCAGCAGCCGCCGTCAATTCTGCTGATGCTGGAGTTGCGCTTGCAGTCCTGTGCACCAAAACCTAAAAATCACAAGCCTGGAGCCTTAAATCTTCAACCCAAGCGCTTGCAAAAAACCCTTGAAGCCTCGAAGCCAAAACTCCCCGAAATTCCCCTAAATATAAGGGCCTTAATAATAAACTGTACTATTTTGGGGGCTCCTTATTATAAGTATAGTATACTGGGCCCCAAAACCCTACTCTAATTATTACGGCCCCTGCATTACACAACCCCTGAACGAACCCACAGACCCTGCTTGAACTCTGAACTCTTATGGGTCGTTCTCTAAATTGGGGTCCCTTCTAGGGTCCTTTTTATAGTGCCGTACTATAGTTGGGATCTTAATTTGGAGCTTGAACTACCCTTATACACCACCATAATCCCCATAACGGCCCTAACCCTGAACTGTGATAGCCCTGAGAAAGTCCGGAAGATCGGCCTCGTCCTTGGTATGGGCGATACCCTCATTCCGTGCCGCAGGCTGGAATGGACGTCCTTTTCCTGGAGGCGCAGCTGTCCGAACACAGACTGCCAGAGCAGAAGAGCTCGGGCTTCTTGCGTTGTCAGGACTTTGCACGATTTCTTGATAGGTTTACCTGGGTCTTCGAGTGGCTTGTCATCATTTGCTTAGGGGTCTTGTCAGGTTGTACAAAGGGTTGAGGGTTTAAGGTTTAGGTGTACGTTGCTAGCTGGCATTCGTTGGCTAGGAGCGGCATCCAGCCAAATGCGTTTGTGGGTTTGTCATTTTCCGGCCTGCTGTCTTGGCCCTGATTTCGTCTCAACCTATCTTGGCCGGTGGTTGGGACAGCAGTCATCTGCAGTCAGAAAACACAACGTAATATAGGGCCCTAAACCCTGGCAGGCCGGCCGTGGCTCCATCGCAGAGCAAGCCGACTTCATCAGAAAGGCGCTTCTCTCAGCTCCATCAGGGTTTAGGGTCAGCCTCCGCCTGTTTATTTTTCTAGGGGCCTAAATGATTACCGATACTATTTTGGGGGCTCCTTATTATATAAGTATAGTATAAAGGGCCCCAAAGCCCTATTCTAACTACTGAGGCCCTCAGATTATCCTCATCAGGGGTGTGCTCACTGAGATCGGAAATCCCACTCAAACCCTCCCCTAAACCCCGAAACCTTAAACCCCTAAACCCTAAACCTTAAACCTCTGAAGCCTACTCCCCCAAGCCCTAAGACGGACTCCGAAGCCATGAAACCCACATCTTGGACAAGCTCAGAACTTACGGCCCATGAATTAAGCACCTTTTTGTATTTTTATTACTACTACTATTTTTTTGCTATTCTTATTACTACTACTACTACTACTACTACTACTATTGTTCTTAGTATTATTATTGTTATGTTATGTTGAAGTATGCACGGCGCTGGCCCTACCTAAAGCTCAGGGGTTCAGGTTTTGGATTTAGGGGCCCAAGTTCTGGGACATCGGTTGCTGGGTAGTTTTTGTTGCCGCGCTCCTAGGTGAAACAGCAGTTTCCGTCGTTGGACGTCGTCGCCGGGAACGTGGTCACACCAAAGCAGGCTTCGACCTCGCAGTGAGTGGCGTGGGGGGGATTACGGGGACCCCACTTGGAGCTTCATGGGTGGTTATAATTCGGTTTATAAGTAGGGCAACTAGTTTTAAGCTCTGTTTAATTGCCCATACTAAATTACACCTCAAAGTAGGGGACTAGCATTTTGGAGTTCCGGATATGGGACTGGGAGTTGGATTTGGGCCGTAACCCGGACGCCTGTCACTCTCAGCGCTTGTCAGACTTGTGCAGGCTTCCTAGAGTACGCCGAGACTCAAGTCGTCATGACTCGTGAACAACTGCGGTTAAGGGTTTAGGGTTCTCGTTCATGGATTTCGGTTCCTGAACTCCCTAAAGAGGTCTATCATCGATTGGACGCAAGTCGTGCCTACAGAATGTTTCCCAAGCAGAATCCATTCACTATTCGGTTCCGATATCGGTTCCGTTCTACAAGGAGGACAATGACAGCAATTCAAAGGGCTCGAATCTTGCCCCACCCCAAACCCGAAACCCTCAGCCCTGAACCCTAAACCCCAAACCCCTGAACCCCAACCCCAACTTCTGCTGGCGGCCCTACCGCTCAAAGGCCAGAGGAACAGGCCCCGTTTCTGAGAAGTGCACGGCAAGATGGTTTAAAGTATTGCCGAAGGCAAGAAGAACAGTGAACCATCAGAAACCTAGAGTATATGTATATCTATATATATATATATATATGTATATATATATACACACATACATCTAGAGCTTACCCGAAGCATCAACTCCTCAAACAAATGCGCATCAGAATCGAATATAGGAGCTTTAGTAATTAGAATGTGGTTTCGGGTTATTGTATTATTATTCTGTACTTGTAATTAGGAACACTGAGGAATAATGTAGGTGACTATTCTGGCTTCTACATTATGACTCTTTCCGCAGACCCCCTCCAAAACAGTCAACAGCTCTCCCACTGCTTCCTACTCGGTCCTACCCTAACCCCAAACCCAATCCAAAGGTTAGGGTGCAGGGTCTTCGGGTTTAGGGTTGAGGGGTTCAAGAAGCAGGTGAATAATATAGGGGCCTCAACAGTTACCTATACTATACTATTTTTTTTGTGGGGGGGGGGGGGG
>CAJNDV010032074.1:130790-142583 GCA_905221635.1 Symbiodinium sp. CCMP2456 | reverse complement strand
AGCAGCAGCAGCAGCAGCAGCAGCAGCAGCAGCAGCAGCAGCAGCAGCAGCACCAGCAGCAGCATCATCAGCATCAGCATCAGCATCAGCATCAGCATCAGCATCAGCATCAGCATCAGCATCAGCAGCAACGGCGGCGGCAGCAGCAACAACAACAACAACAACATCAACAGCAACAACAACAACAACAACAACAAAACCAACAGCAACAGCAACAGCAACAGCAGCAACGGCGGCGGCAGCGGCGACAGAGAGGAGCAACGCCAGCAGCAACAGCAACATATAGCAGTAGCAGGAGCACCAGCCGCCGCGGCTGCATCGTAGCAGGACGTGGGTCATATGAGCAATAGAAACGACGAAGACCGTCGCGCGTCTGTCGCATCTAAGGCGAGTCACTCCGTTGAGCTGAATGCAAATTATCCGTGCCCCAACCAGCCGGGCACTCATTGCCACGCGGCCGCCATTCCCAGACCGTTTGTGTGGTTTGGGCCCCAAACCTCAGAGCACTTAATGCCTCTCTTATCGGAGGGCATGGGCACGGACAGATCTCCTTGATGGTTTCGGGTCAAGATTTCAGTTTTCACTTTGCAAGCGTGAATCCTGATGCTGGGTAAAGGTTTAATCTGCAGATAGCCTGAGTTTTCCGGGAAAGGCAGCTCATCAAGGTGTCCTTGCGCCAACTGTCACCCAGGCACCCCAACTAGTCATCAGGACCAGCATTTCAGCTTCTCTTGCCCACTACTCAAGTGGATAGGAAGAATGTCAAATAGTGTATGTTAAGGTATCCCTAAACCCTAAACCCTAAACCTGAGAGCTCGACGAGGGTGACTAGTGAGGAGGCACCTGAAGAAGACGCTGAGGTTGTGGATTAGGTGTGTTTTCTTTGTGCACGCTCAATGAGCGAGCCTTCGACATCTTGCGGGAGAAAGGGGGCTATTGCATTTAAAAAAAAAACCCTAAACCCATGTTGAGTATTCTTCGAATGTCCCAGGCATTGCCAGCGAGCCGCTGGATGCTCTGCCAACGCCAGTGACAGCAGAAGAAGCCTATGAGGAGGCCAAAGCAGTTATGAGGCGGGTCATGCTTGGGGTGTGGGGTTTGGGTTTTGGGGTTTAGGGTTTTGGGTTTAGGGGTTAGGGTTCTGAACAGATTCGGAATGAAAAGAGTTGCTTTTAACAGGTACCCGGTCGACTCGGTTGCCGAGGGCTTGATGAAGAAGTTCGAAGTGACTGAGGTCGATGCAAAGACTTTCGTCGCAAAGGCGCTGCGAGACGTGCAACAACAAAGACCTGTCCTCAACCGTAGTCCCATTTCAAATGTCATGTCACCCCATCGAGATTTTCTCGGAGGGTCGTATTGGGGCCGGTTCAAGTGCAATGTGCCCTCCCATTTGGATCTTACCGATGCTCCGTCTTACAAGGTCGCTAGTGAAGGCAGATAAGTCATGAGAGGCGATCTTGGATGGCCAGAAGTTGGATAAGTTCGGCTACGGCAAGGGCGATGGCACAGACAGAGTGAGGTTGTGGAAGAAGGTTGTGATGGATGAGCCTGGGCTGGAGTTGGGGAACCTGCAGCTTTGAACAGTAATTAGCCGCCATTAGCCATTCAGAACAGGCCGGGAGCAGTCCCAAAACCTCCATCCTTCCATGCCGCCAAGGATGCTAACCTCACCCTGACCGTGCAGGATTTTGTCCCAGAGGCGGCTCTGGGTGCATGGGTTGGTGAGGCCTCGGACAAGGTTCCTCTCAACAACTGCATCGTTCAGTTCGAGAGAAAGCCGCCGCGACTTATTTTTATCTTCGATGACCAGGAAGGCAAGCGACAGGCGGACGATGCAATGAAGAACGCACTGTATACATGGTCGGATGCCATCGTCGGTGGTGTCATCACATTCAAGACTTCCAAAGTGCAGGTGACCGGAAATGCGCCCTCCATCGTAGATGGAGGAAAGACGCAGAGCATGATTACATCTCCCATGGACGATCTCGTGGGATACGACAAATTCTGGGACCAGCACCTCAAGTATTGCAAGGACTTCGTCCGAAATGCGATAGCCTCAGCTAAAGAGTGACGATGATCGTGATGATGATGAAGAGCAGGTGGAATGCCAGGATGATGACCATGGTGGTGGTGGCGGTGCTGCTGCTGTTCTGGCTGGTGTAGCTGCCGCCGGCCACTGCTGATGACGGTGATGTTCAGGGTCATGAAGGGTGACGATCACGATCATGGTGCTGGTGATGATGATTCAAGTGACTTTGATGGCAATGGTGGTGCGAACAAGAGTGTGGTCAGTGTAAGGTTGTGGCTGTTGTTGTTGTTCTTGTTGTTGTTGTTGTTGTTGTCGTGGTGGTGGTGGTTGTGGGGACAAGGCTTTTCTGCTTCACAAGTCTCTGAAGTATTCCGTGCAGCGGGTGCTGTGGCAGCCAGAATTCGCCCGCTATGAGCAGAGCCCGCTCGCTCAGCGTCCAAAAGAACTGTTGTGGTTGCTGTTGTTGCTGCTACTGCTGCTACTACTGCTGCTGCTGCTTCTACTGCTGCTGCTGCTGCTGCTGCTGCTGCTGCTGCTGCTTGCGCATCGAACACCACAATGCCGTCTTTGCTTGCCTAGGGTGTTTGTCGGCATGTGTTTTTTATGCATGTGTTGTTCACACTTCTCTCTGCCGACGCTTAGTCGAAGGTTAGAAGGAAGAGATTCCTGCGGATGAGGTATATTAGGGCCACTATGAGCCTCCTTTTTGAGAGTGTTTGACATGTGTGCTGTTGCATTGGCTAATCCACTGGCTCAGATGCCTGGAGCTCAGTGCGAAGACATATCCCCCGACGAGCTCCTTGGAACAACATGGAAGCAGAGCCGTTTTTATCATTCTCCAAGCAGGTATGTTTGACTGCATTCTGTAGAATGGCTTCACCCTTTTCTTGCGTAAGGTTCAAGGGCACGGTTGTTCTCGACCCCGCCAACCCGTCCGAGGCCCACCGTCTTTCAGAAATATGTCAGGTTTTCTCGGAAGTGATATGGCCAGTGCTGCTAGTGGTTGATCTGGTGATCAGGGCAGCTCCATATGAGCTGCAAGGCATCATCTAGTAGGCCTGGCATTCATCTGGCCGCACTATGTCACGCCAGTATGGATGCAGCGCAACTGCTGTGCATGCAATCCTCAAGTGTTTTGTTAGAGATCTGCATTTGTTTCCATGAGGACTGTGTTTATTGTCAACCGTTTTCATGGCTCATCACCACATCTCCAGCGGCCATGCAATTCAAGCAGTGCCTGCGTGCAACTTGGTATCCTTCGACACGCTGCGTTTCGGGAGGTTACGACTCACAAGATCGTGTCGTCGAAGTCCGACAACAAGGCCAAAGACAGCAGTCAGCGAACAAAAGAATTCGTGTTCGAGCGGAAGTTTTCGTCAGGTGAATTGGACCGTCGAGTATCAGGGCAAGGCCGGCTCAAGGCTTCAGGGTCTTTTTTTTGCAGGGCTCCTTGTCGTAGTGAGGCAAACCTGGAGGCGCTTTATCAAGGCTAGCTTGCGCGCAAGGGTGTTCAGTTGCAGGTTTGGGTTTGTGTGGGATCTCGCATGTGCGGCTTTGCACATCTCGGAAGGTAGTTTCCGAGATGCATCGCATCGTCCATCAATCTCCGCTGGTTCTGGAGGCGCAAGGGGCTGGTGCAGTTTCTTCCCCTAAACCCCTAAACCCTAAACCCTAAATCCTAAGCCCTAAGCCAAGCCACGAGCACGCATCGAAGCGTGGCAGACTGACCTCAGCCCTGTCCCCTCCCAGGGCTGGGACATGGACGCCTCGGGAACTCGTGTCGCCGGGACCTCCAAAGCCAAAGAAATGCAGAAAGCCGTCAATGAGATCGTCCGCAAGGCAAGGCTGCGAAAAACAACTTGTGATGCACCAATAGGTGTCGGGTTTAGGGTTTAGGGTAGTACTACAAATACCAGTGTTAAGACCAAAACTCAAACTAATACTAACTCGCATGACGAATACTAACGAAGAAGTGACTAATGCTTGTCCTGCTTACGCTGACTCCAAGCGTGACAGCCATTGCCAAGGCCAGCAGCTGGTTTGGCTGAGCCTCCCAAGGCCCCGAGCACTCTTGCGCTTTTGAAAGCTCTGGTGGGAAGTGGAGCTGAAAGTTTTCGGCAAGAATCCGGGAACTGAGCAAGATGAATTTTATTGTGAAGAGTTCATGGGTGCTGCTGTGTTTGCCTTTTGCCACTGATGTCATCGGAGCCGCCAGACTCCTGCTGTGTCGCAGAAAAAGTGTCCATGCATCTGCTTCCCGCATGGAGCAGGGCACAGAAGATGCCCTCAATTGTTTGTTGGCGATCTGCCACACCAGTCACCCTAAAGTATTTCGTGTTGCTAGGATTTGCTGCTACTAGTGTGTATATACTGTATAGCCCATGTATCTGCGTGTTTTGGTGTCCCGTCACTCCGATGGGTTTCGGCCGCGGATCCGAGTCCTACAACTTGTGCTTCGCTGACCAGTCGGAAACACCGTGCGGGGTGCTCTTGCAAAGCTGACATCGGAGCAAAATGCTTCTGGGCCCACTGTGGCAATCCTAGACCGGAGTAGGATCGCACAGCCTCGCTTCAGTGTCGGAGGCATGGAACGAAGAGAGGTCCTCTCAGGATAGATGTGTAGGACGTGTAGCCTTTTCCCGCGCACCGAGGAAAATGGCTTGAGAGATTTGGGATGGGGCTGGATGGGGTGCAGACCGGCTGACCTGCAAGTTTGGCCCAGGTTCCTGCAGCTACCCCGCTGGTTCCCTTCGTCCTGAAGGGCCCCCCACCAAGCTGCACCAAGGAGGAGCGTTCTGAAACCAAAGCAAGTCATTGCTCAGAGCCCACGGGAAGACGAAGCTGGGAGCTGAAGTGCTCGGAATTTCATGGTGCATGAATAACAATAACAATAACATTAATAACAGTAATAGTAATAATAGTACAAATAATAGTAATAATAACATTAATAAAAGTAATAGTAATAATAGTACAAATAATAGTAATAATAATCATCTAGCAAGCTGGCTTGTTGTCGAGGACCGCGTGAAGGCGCTGAAGTACGCCGCTGTGGTGCCGCCTTCTGCGAAAAAGGCAAACATGGGCAGAGCCTTCTTTTTGTGGTCGTCGGTTCTCACGGTTTAGGATTTAGGGTTTAGGGTTTAGGGTAGGACTTCAAAGCAAGAACGACTTGCACTTGTACCACCAAGTTCCTCAGCAGCTGCCCTCGAGACATCGGGACTCTGTGTTTGATACGTGCGCAGTTACCGTAAGGAAACGGCAAGCTGTGGGTCCAGGTTTTTACCATGTTTCCCAACTGATGCAACGAAGGCGATGCGAACAGGTTAAGCAGGACCCGAGTGTGACACGACTGCTCAGTCGCTGCATCGGGCAATTGCTGCGCTACCAGCAAGGCCATGGCGCGCTTTGTACTTGTGACTTCGAGTCTCAGCCAGGAGTTTCGCATCATGCAAACAGGCGACTAAAGGGATTTCGGGAAGGACGGTTCGAGTTGCTGACATGCTTTGGGCCACTCCTTTTCTGAGCGCCAGTCTGTTTCAGGCCACGCGCCCGGGCCGTCGAAGGGCTGCGATAGGAGTCCTGGAGCCAAGTCGAAGAGCCTAGGCTCTTGAGACAGGCTGGCGCATCTTTGCAAGGCTGAACCGCAAATCATTGGAAAAGGCAGCTACTCAAGCACGATCACCGCACTAGCCTGTTCAACTGCTAATACCTTCTTCGCATGGATGATGGAGGGGGTACATGGCAGATCTGTTCGCATCTATGTGTGAGCATGCTGCTGCACAGCTCTCTACTCCTTCTGCATCCACGTGGAGCCATGATGGTGCTCTGAAAAATAGAGTGCCTGATCGTCTCACCAACATTAGCACGCCACGCTGGTGCCAGTCTTCGTACTGCGAAAGAGGGCTTTCGTGCATGACCAGCCCTTGTGCTTGCTGACGCATGCCAGGGAAGCAGCCGCAGGTCTTGCCCGCACGGGTTGCATGCTGCCTCGCAGATTGACACAGTATGTATACCGGGCAGTGCTTAGAAAGGGTGTCCAGAAAGCACACGGTGGTCCGCAGTACTTTCATGCCAGCGTTTATCTTCTATCGTTATTCCCTCTTCTGTCAAATTGAAGCGTAGGGCATCCGCTGTCGATGGAGCGAAGTTCTTGCGATGCTGCGCCTGTCAAGATTGCTCTGCGACCCTCGTCGTCGCCTCGGCCGCATCGGCAAGGGTCGTGAGGGCCCCACGAAACCTGCGGGACTGAGGTCGAGGCACTGTGATCATGTTCGGCAATGGCAAGGTCCGCCGAGCATGAAAAGCGTTTATCAAGCTTATGGCACTATCCTTGGGCGCACCTTGGCAGAGCTACGGCTTCATCGCTCCGGATGCAGGAGGTCCTGACATTTTCGTACACAAGAGGTGGGCAATGTCCAGTGATGGTCAGTGCAGTACATGCGACTCTCATCAAGCCGAAAACGTCTTCCCCTTTTGGCAGGAACGTTCGCCGGGATGAACAGGGGAGGCCCGACAATCAAGATCCCACCACGTTCATTCTGACAGCCGTGCCGCATTCCCCAGGCGAGTGGCCTTGAAGGAAGGGGAGCGCGTCGAGTTCGAGTTGCAGCCGGACCGAAGTCCTTGTCACTTCTGGCGATCTGCTGCCGGCCATGCTGCGAGGAGCCCGGCAAGGACGGTCGGCCAGTAGCAGTGGATGTGGTTGCCGCAGCCTTAGACCTTCGCCCTGCAGACGCTCTCACGCCGTGCATGTGGCGGCTGACAAGAAAACGGTGTTCAGTCTCCGTGCTTTTGTGACAATCGCAACGCACGTGTGGCATTCCGCGGGCTGGGCGATATCAGCTCACGTGGCCCTGAGGTCCTGCCGCCCTAGGGAGCGGGCTGGGCCTTCTCTTCCGGACGACTGGGCAACATTGCAGAAGGGAAGATCGGCATCAAGAGTCACCATTGGCGTGACGTTGCCAGCTTCTGTGAATGTGAATGCACAGCGTATCTTCTGCACGGATATGCAACGACGACGGCCAGATCATGACCGACCTGCCTGGTGATGGCAGTTGGCATGGTGTGGTCCTTGCAGATTTTGCAGGGACCGCCATGAAACGGCTTCAATCTCCGAGATGCTGAAGATCGGCGCAGCGTGTTCCTCCCGGAAAAAGCCTATTGCTCGAGCGGCGAGCGGCCGCGCGCGCAAGAGATTTAGTTTCATGTGGTGCGCAAGCCCAGGAGAAGTTGTGTAGACCTCATGCGTTTGCGCCGAACTGAGCCGTCATTGATCCCGTCATTGATTCAAGGTTTTTATCAAAGCGAGGTTTGTTCCGTGCCTGTTGTGCTCGAAAGGGAATGAGTGGAACTGGAGAAGACGGCTAGACACGAGATATTGTCCCCTATATCCCGGCAGCAAACCTAGGCCCTTGCCTATCAAGCGCATCTGCATCGGGAACTCCATCGCATGACTGTGAAATAGCAGTCGCAGTTTCACCTGCCTCCCATGGAGTCGCATCCTCAGAAATGGGGGTTTCCTAATGTAGTATCCCAAATAGTAGGATCCTTATTATAAGGACCCCAAAGTAAGGTACCCCTTATTTTCGGAAACTCCCAAATGGCTTAATGGCGGCTGTTGGCAAGTGAGTCAATGAAGGGGCAACATCAGATAGAGCTCAGAGATCCCAATATCCCTTAGTTAGGGATTATGCATTAAATTATAGGGGCCTTAATATGATAATTTAAGGTCTCTTCCTTAAAATTACTCTAAAATTAAGGGGTACTTGGGATCTCTGGGAGGAAGAACGCGCAATTCTCAAGTTCATCCGCAGCCTCAGTGAAGGTCAAGGCTCTCAACGCTGGAACCCCCAAGCCCCCGAAGCCACCAACCATCTGGGATCCTTGGCCCTTGGGATCCTTGGCCCTTGAACCCTCAGCCCCCAAAAAGTCGGCAAGATGATGGCCCAAGACCTGGAGAAGTTTGGGGTTAAGGGTTCAGGGGTTTAGGGCTTCCATTATTCTGAATGCTCTTGGGGTCCAAGGTGGAGCGTAAGCCTCAAAGCCCTAAGCGACCAGCCGAACCCTAAACCCTAAACCCTAAACCCTAAACCCTAAACCCTAAACCCTAAACCCCTAAACCCTAAACCCTAAACCCTAAACCCTAAACCCTAAACCAGAGCCGTGGAGCCCAGGGCCTCGGTGCGCTGGGCTCGCGAGGAGCGGCGTCGAAGGGCGAAGTGCCCTAAAGAGTCCCAGGTTTGGGGTTTAGGGGGTTTAGGGGGTTTAGGGGGTTTAGGGGGTTTAGGGTTTAGGGTTTAGGGTTTGAGGGGGTTTAGGGGGTTTAGGGGGTTCAGGGTTCAGGGTTTAGGGTTTAGGGTTTAGGGTTCACGGTTTAGGGTTGTTTAGGGTTTAGGGTTTAGGGTTTAGGGTTCCTAAACAGACGAACATGCTGTAGCATATAAGGCTGTAGGAGTTACGAAGAAGGGGGGAATAAAGCACGGATGGGGGGATGATTGGAGGCCGAGCAGCAATGCTAATCACACGCTGCATGAGTTTTGATGAGATCTGGGCAGGAGCCGTTCCCATCGCCTCAAAGTTCTCCACGAACTCCAGAGGCAGGGCAGGGTTGGTCTCCGCAGTCGTTTGAGGGTCTGACATGGTTTGGATCGTTTCGGGGCGGTTTGCGGCTTGAGAGATGGTTCAGGGTTCAGGGTTTCGCTTGGATGTCACGTGCCAGGAAGTAGTCCACGTTTCTCAAGGTGACACCCCAAACCCCAAACCCTAAACCCTAAACCCTAAACCCTAAACCCTGCTGCAATGAGAAGCAGTGAGTTGGCTCGGTGATGTCAAGCGACTCGACACGCCTCGGCAGACCATTCAGACCCCGCACGTCGAGGCGGCACAGGCGGGATTTGGGGGGCGCTTTCCGTTCTTGAAGAGTCTTCTCGGGAGTTCTTGGGCTCATTACGTCTCGATGTAGTCTACTCCTCGTGTTGCTTCGCCTTGACATCTGGGTGGTTGCCATGTGCCTGAGACTGGAAGGCCATCCAGAGGCTGATCTACGTCAGAGACGAGGTCCCTGGACTGGGATTGGGATGCACAGGGGCATGTGTGCAGTTGGTTCGTGGAGAGGGCTTCTGATGTTGGCGGCACGGAAATGCACGCACGACGTCAGTGGAAACTGTTCCGGCAGAGCTTGACTGGTAAAATGCCCGACTTCAATGCAAGAAGGCATCAGCTTCTTCGCCAAACCCGAAAAAATCGGATAATGTAGGCTATTTTGGGGGGTTCCCTGTTAGAATTGTAGCATAATATACCCCAAAGAAACATCGGTGTTTTTGATCTCTTGGAGGTCGCTCCGGCCCGGGAAAGGCTCATTTCTGCCAGGCGGACAAACGAGGTGCTCCAGCTTTCTGTGCCTGTCCTTTCTCTTGACCTGAAATATAATATATTAATATAGTATGTTGTCATGCACTGTAACATGAAAGTATACCACGGGATGTTTTTTTGCGCAGAATATGCTTTAATCTTCAATTTTTCTGGGAGCCGCTCCTCGGCAGGCTCTTGGCGAAGTCAGTCGCAGAAGGCCTCTGCACACTGCTTCGCACTTGGCAGTGCAACGGTGCCCGATTCGGGTTTAGGGTTTAGGGTTTAGGGTTTAGGGTTTAGGGTTTAGGGTTTACGGTTTAGGGTATAGGGCCCGGGCTGCTTCAATGCAACTGCGTGAAGTTTCAGCGCACCGCTTGCCCGGCACCGCCACGAATTCGCCTCCAGCCTCAAGCCTTCCCTTGAGGGCTGCGGCTTGGGCCTGGAATCCTCTTGAAACCACTTTGTGACTTTTCTGACTGCCCCAGCCACTTTCGAGACTTGCATCTGGAACCTCTAGACGTCAAAACGGCTCTAAACGTCAAAACGGCCCAAATCATGACGATGTCAAGCCTCAAACGCTCTCGAACATGCTTTTAGCTTTGTCCTGAGCAGGCCGCGTCCGGCCAGCGCTTCGGAGGTGAGGCAGCTACCAAATGCCTCCATGTGACGCACTCGGAAAGGGCCTTCGGGATGTCAACGTTGACATCGGAATTTTGACATAGGGGTTTCGGGTCTCGATCAGGTTTTCATCGGGCTTTTTGACCTGGTTGCGCATTTTCCGGTGTCTTGAGGAGCTTTGTTATTGGGCTAAATATAAGAAGAGGAACCAAAAATAACCCTAAAGCCTAAACCCTAAACCCTAAACCCTAAACCCTAATAGTAGTACGAAGAATGAGATTGGCAGCTGCTGGTTCTCCGAAGTCTGAGCGCGTCGCGGTGCGGTCACTCCCGGTTCGCCCAGGGGTGCCTTTGCGTGACTCGGCTGGATTCATCGCTATGGACCAAAGCAGGTAAGAAATCACTGACTACTTGAGTTCGTCCAGAATGATCAGGCGTTTTGAGGACTTGTCAGCTCAAGTCCCGTATCTTCGTCCACGAAGGCCTCCGTACATGCCGAACAGCGCCGAGCAGGCCGCGATGCATCTTGTCGCTGCGCCTGACATGGCTTCGATATTGCAGTTCGCAAGTTTCGGAGTCCAATATATGGATGCATCATAGGCTGCTGAAATTGGCAGAAGTGAGAGCGAAAAGAGGGAGAGAAAGAGTCCGAGAACGAGGGCTTTGCAGGTTTACAGTATAGGGTCTAGGGTTTAGGTTAGAAGGTTTTGAGTTTACCTGGAGCCTAAAAGACCTGCCGTTTTAGCACTCCGTTTTCTAGTTTTCCAATATAAGTCGAGTACTTCGGGTTAAGGTAGGGCTTAGGGTCTAGTATCTAGGGTTTGAGTTTGTAGGTTTAGGGTACTTCAGTGTCTGAATTCTGGAGGACGGCTTCCGCCCGAAGGCCATCTACTCATCGCCATCCTCGGCTGGCGGAAGGCTCGGGCGCTTTCGTTCGAGTCCAAGACATCCTTGAGCTCCCACAGGATGGGAAGAGGCCACATGAGGCCGGTGGCTCAGTGCCCTGTGATCTCAGTCGGAGGAGTGCTTCTGGCACAGTTCATGCCCGCCGAAGCACATGCAAGGGATGGAGAACCAGAGACCTGTCAGCTTATGTGCACTGCAGGGCTATGCCGACTTTGGGTGCAAAGCGTTTGGCCAAGGATGACGCAGCTCCGAAATGCAACAGTCAGCAAAGCCATCGTCCTGCTTGCTACCAGCTATCCTTTGGGTTAGTAAGGTCCCTTGAAGTTCATGTAATATAGGGGCCTAAATAATTACCTACATTACTTTGGCGTTCCTTATCAGAATTATAGGAACATGGGCCCCAAAACTCTATTCTAATTATTAAGGCAAAGTTCCCCTAGACGGCTTCCTCCAAGAATTCTTCAAGTTACACGCGCTCCGTCCCGGGGCTGCTCTAAGGGTTCCTCTAACGAGTTCCTGCAGCTTCCCGACAGGGTTCCCAGGAGGTTCCACTAAACCCTAAACCCTGGCTCCCGGGATCATGCCTCCACCATCATGGTATTCCGGACACCTTTCAGGCAGAAGGAAAAGAGGTGTTCAAAAAAAAAACCCTAAACCCTAGACCCAAACCCAAAACCCAAAACCCAAAACCCTAAACCCTAAACCCAAAGCCCTAAACCCAAAACCCTAAAGTCTTCGCTGAGGGCTCGACAACCGCCACCGCGGAGCCCGAAGCGGCCCGAGCTTCGCGAGCGGCAGAAAACACGTACGCGGAGCCTAGGTAAAGCTAGGCGACTGGCACCATGCATGCCGGCGCCTCGGGCACCCCGAGGGTTTTTGCCAGCACGTCC
>CAJNDV010032074.1:109755-119810 GCA_905221635.1 Symbiodinium sp. CCMP2456 | reverse complement strand
TTTAGGGTTTAGGGTTCAGGGCATCCTACTACAAAGCCTTGTAGCCCAAAACGAGAAGGACTAGTGGGTAGTTCTCTAAGTCAGGTGTCCCTTCTAGGGGACTTAAGAGGGGCTCTCATCTAGAGAACCCTTGAATCCTTCAAACAAAGGAGCTGCAGTCCGGAAAGTGACTGAGGCTTGCCGGCGGCCAAGATCGACAGAAGCCCTGGGATCTACTCAGCACTGATGAGTGTTTTGGCTTCTCGTCATCTTTGGCAAGACTCTCTAGCCCTTCTTCGAGATGCGGAGGAAGGCAGCAACTTGGAACTGGACGCAGCCGTTTACAACTCTGCAATAACAACGTGCGCGAGAGCCTCCCGGTGGCAGTGGTCTCTCTGGCTGCTGGCTTACCTGCGGGAGGCAGATTCAGGCCGCACTCCAAGCCGCCCGAATCCGAATGTGATAAGCTACAATGCGGCTATTCATGCCTGCGAGCGACGAGGTTTATGGGAGCAGGCACTTTGTTTGCTGGAAAGCCTTTCTAGAGCTTTACAGGTTCGTTCATCCTCCTTAAACGTCGCGATGAGTGCCTGTGAGAAGGGGCAGCAGTGGCAGGCGACGTTGCTCTTGTTCAGCCGCTTTTCACACTTTTGCTGTGACCGCACTTTGGTGACCTACGGTGCTGCGTCCGCCGCTTGTGCCGTGAGCCAGTCCTGGGAGACAGCTCTGGAAGTTCTCTCGGAGATGCAGGGAATGGGCGTGGGTCCAAGCAAGGAGATGTTGAACTCCCTTTTGGAGGTCTGCAAGAGGAGCTGGGCGTGGCAACAGGGCCTCGAGGTTTTTCTAGAGAGCCGTGAGCTTGGTCTGGACTCCTTCCGACAGCGTGAAGCCCTCTGCCAGGCAGTGGAGACCAGCCAAGCCCTTTCCTGGGCTGAAACTTTGGCTCTCAGGCCCCTTTCCCTGCTGGACTTGAGACGAGCCACCCTCTCTGACCAGCGCTTTGTGTGGCAGAGTTCAAGGCCTGTACATGTGGCCTCTGCGGAATGGCTCGTTCTGGCGAATATCTTCGCTGCAGATTCTATTCGGCAATCGCTAGAGCAGCGGAACGGATTTGGAAGTCGCTGGCAGTCGCAGCCCAGATGTAGCCGCAACTGTAAGCTCAGCAAAAGAAGGTGTGCTCAAGGAAGGAAAGCTGGCTTTCGCTGCGAGCAAGGTTGGGGCAGGTAAGGCGCAAGCTATACCTAGCTTGATGCGGGCTCGGCTGTCCATTTGCTGTAGTTGCAAGTCGTGCAGATCTTTCCTCGTGCTGTTATTCAGTGCTCTGAATCTGAAGCGTGACCGTCTTTTTGAGAGGACTTTCTGTCGCCTGTGCAGTGGCCGCCGCCTTTCCTCTTGACAAGTGCACCGTGCTGCATACATCGGCAGGAGCGCCCATCGAACAAACACCGGTCACAAACTACGACTGCCGCCACATCCTCATCCTCCTCCCCCTCCTCCTCTTCCTCCTCCGCCGCGTCGTCATCATCACCACCACGGCCATCCTCGAATCACAGTCCGAATCATGACTGCCCCATAACCATCATCTTCATCGCTTGTGTCAGTATCGCAGTCATTAACTCTAAAAGGTTTGCTGTCGTCATCTTCGCCATAGCCATCATCATTGTCGTCGCAGCGGTCATCCTCTCTATCGCTGTTCGCAGCGTCGCTCTCACCCTCGTCTTGATGATCATGTCCATCGTCGCTCTTCCGGTGGACAGTCTGCTCGACATGAGCACGTCACCGCCCTGTGCCACAACGACAACCAGCTACATAAAAAAAACTGCAGTCTTTGTTGCTAGCCCATAGGGAGCATGACGAATCGGCTGGGATTGGTCCGAAGGTACCCGGAGAAGCCCCAGGTGTTGCTGGTTTGTGGGCCGGGCAACAATGGAGGAGCCACCTGACAGCAACAAGCTGTTGCAGCTTCGCCTCAGCAAGATCAAGCGACATGCCAGCTGGTGCAGTTCCATGCAGCATGCCGGCCTCCGTTCAACTTGCAAACTGCCCTTTAAAACCTTCTGGCAGATGGGTCTTTCTAGCACTTTGAAGCATTGGCCTTGTCTGCACCTCCAAGGATGGTCTGGTCGCTGCAAGACATCTCCACCACTTCGGCAGAGTGCTCAGCGCTCGAGTGAAGACATCGGATTTGCCTTACCATCACATAATGCTGCTATGAACTCCAGCAGACTTCAGTAGAGGAGTTCTGCAAACAGTATTCCCTGGAGCTGCAACTGCCTCAAGAGCCATCGTGCTGTAGTTTTTTGCTTCATCCTGTTTAGGCTTTAGGGTTAATCCCTAAATTCTAAACCCCCCTGAGAGTATTCCCCTGAGGCTACAGCCCTCGCGTGGTTTACCCCAAGCCGAATCAGAAGGAGCAGCTCTTCGTCCGGCGCTCGATAGGCATCTTCAGAATTATAGGTTTATATAGCAGATATTCTTACTATTTCCGTACTAGTAGTAGCAGTAGTGTTAGTAACAATAGTAGTAATAGTAGTAATAATAGTAATAATAGTCATCATAGTAAAAATAGTAATAATAATACTAACAAAACTAGTAGTACTGTAAACTATCACTGTTGTTATCATTATTGATATTGTTATTATGATGATCATTATCATCATGTTATAAGTCATAATTGTTGTTATTGTTATCATCAAGATATGGTTACGATTATCACTAGTATTTTCACGAAATTTATTGTTACTAGTGCTATTGTTAGGTCATATAACTTAATGACAGACCTGGAGATTCTCAGTTGTGGGGTTTAGGGGAATTGTGCGGAAGGTAGGCAGACCGGGCTGGGGGTTTGCATTGGCTTTGGGGTGTCGACGGCCAAACACACACACACACATATCCGATAGGGGTGCGAGTAACCCTGAAGACTGGCAAGGTCAATCTGGTGACACAGCTGTCGCAGCTGTCGGTGGCTCATGCTTGCACCATGCGTGTTCGGAATCGCAAGAATTTGGCAACAGCTCTTGTCTCAGTTGTAGGCTTGGCTGGCTTCCGGGGGTCGGGGAGTGCTGATCCCGGCAGGTGCCCGTGGATGCAACCCTCCCGGAGTCCCTGGAGGGATACTGCTGCGTGGTCGATGCTATTGTACGGCCAGCATACTTGCCATACTCCCTCATTCATCTTTTGGAGAATGCGATTTGTGCCGCCCAATCTGATGCAATCCACTGCCCTGCAAATAGCCTAAGTAGCCCTAGTTCATCCACGCGTCAGTTTGGCTTCTCCTTCCGCGGCGCTGTCCGAGCGCCGTTCGACGATGTCCTGAGGCATGCTGTGCCTTCGATGGTGCGATGGCTTCTTGCCACAACAGGGTTTCACAATCTGTTGCCCTGGATGACGGCTGTGAAGAAGCGAGCCAATTTTGAATATGTTCCTAGAGCGGGCGTGCGCCTAAACGACCCACCTGTCAGGAGACTCACAGCACCGGGAGCTCCGCCAGTCAGTTGCTCAGTGAAGAGTCAGATCCCAATTAATTGTCAATGACTTGCTTCTTGATTTGACTGAGATCTGTAGCACAGGGCCTGAATAAGACTAAGACGGACAGCAGGGCTCTGTATCAGGTACTCTCCGTGGACATTCCCTCCGGATGGGATGTCGAGAAGGGCCCACCTGCTCAGGGCATTTGCTTGCAGCCGAGTGCGCCCCTCACGCTGCTGCTGAGCCTTTCTGCATTTATGGAGAACCCGCTGTCTTGAAGAAGCCGGCTCAAGTACAGTCTTCTCTCAGCTTGTGGCAGTGTCAGATCATAGACCATAGATTCAGCACTGCTAGCTTTGCAACCTCAGTGCCACTTGGAACAGTGAATCGTTGTGCACGATGCCAGCCAAAGAGCCGGCATGTCAGAGTCCGAGGGCTTTCCCGGACATCTCTCGGCAGATAGGCGCCTCTTCTTCGCGGCCCTATTCGCCCACGGCTCCGCGCGAGTCTTGTCCAAAGTGGCCTCGGCACCGATCGAGCGCGTGAAGGTCTGTCTGCAGGTGGGCACTGCTCCGACAATCGCCTCCTTCCGGGAGCTTCGGGAGCAACCCGGGGCCAGGCTACTGCAGCACTTCCGCGACATTCTCCAGAGGGAGGGCTATCGCGGGCTCTGGCGTGGAGCGGGGACGCATGTCACCGCCACTTGCTTGGGTGGAGTGGCTCGCCTGAGTGCTCTTCGCACCACTCAGATGTGGGTTATGCCGGGTGGTGACCGGCACTACCAGGGCCTTGAGGGCTACGTTCGCCGATGTTCGTTTTTATTTATGTCGGGTGCGGGCGCGCTGACACTCGTGTACCCTCTGGATGTCGCCTACACTTGCTTAGCAGCAGACACTGACAGCAGGCGACGCTTTCGGGGTGTTTTCCACTTCTTCCGAGAAGCCGCGCGCGAGCACGGGGTGCTGAGCCTTTACCGCGGCCTGCCGTTGGGACTCCTCACGGCCTTTCCGTTCCTCTGCATCGCAACCGGCCTGCATGCCGCCGCCTCAGCTGTTTCGGGCCAGGCCAATAACAGGTTTGGGCTTCTCTCGCTGAAGGGCTGAGGTTTTCTATTTTGGTGATCACGGCTACCGAAGCTTCGTTTCAGCCCTGGCCAAGTGGGGTGTGTTGCAACTGCAACCTAAATGGGGACTTCTCTTTGCCCTCCCAGGATCTTCTGGCCCCGTGGTTGATGAAGCGCATGGGTCACCGACCAAGCATCGATCACAACGCACCACAGCCGGGGGAGCCTTGGCAGAACAGGTGTGGTGCACGACTGAAATGTGCAGAACAGGTGTGGTGCGCTAGTCAGGCACGTTGGTTCTCTTGCTTTGGACATCTATGCATTCTGGGCTTGGCGCTGTTCGGATGGTCACAGCTGAGGATTTGTTCTGGCTGGTGCGGACGGGCGCACCAGCTCATTTGTACCCCTGGTGGACCCGGCTACATGAGAAATCGCGACTGCAGCATCTCAGAGATCCGTTTAATGCCAGGAACTTAGTGGTCGGGGCCGCTTCGGGCCTCGTCGCTCAAACGGCCGAGCTCCCGGATTTCTGCTCTCAGATGCGTAATCTTTCGATCTACAGCGGTCTGCCGTGGCGGAGGCCACGTATCCCCTGGACACTTTGCGCCGAAGGCCGGTTGGGAGAGTGACAAGGGAGACCAGTAGGCTGAAGCTAAGCGGGGGTTTCTGAAAATAGGGGACCCTAATATAGTACCCCAAATAGTAGGGTCCTTATTATAAGGAACCCAAAATAGGGACCCCTTATTTTCGGAAACTCCCAAGTAACCTGGCTGCTTCCTTGAGTCCCTTGGAGCTACGCCGAAATTCCTCGATGAAGTTATGCAATTTGCATGGAGAGTGTGTAACCAGGAAATGCTGCACTGCACTACAAAAGCGTAGCGCTCGCTTGCTGTGAGGTGGCAGCAAACATGTGCTCGTTGGGGGCTTAGCCAAACTTCATCTGCTGAAGCGTTTCCTTCCAGTTGTAACACTGTGCCGGGATGCGAATTCGCCCCAAGATCCAAAGTTGCGTGTGGACAGCTGCAAGATCAGAAACCAATGTCGCTGGTCGCCGTCTTATCAAAAGCTTTACAGCAAACGAAGTGCACAGCGAGGTCCGCGCTGCGATGCGCCGGCATCCCTGCGGGAGTGTCGGCGACTCAGTCCGCCTTCACAACATCTGGGGGGGCCTTCTGACTGAGGATCCTGCTACGGAAACTTCGGGTCGAGTAAAACCCTAAACCCTATACCCTAAACCCTCAACCCTAAACCCTAAACCCTAAACCGTTGTGAAGCTTTTCCATGGCTCTGGTGAGCACTTCAAAGGTGCCCGCAGCTTGTATGCTGAGCGTTGCGGCCTTACTCCAGCAGACCTCCGGGTGCGCCTTAGAGCAGAGTGCTTAGGTCGACTTGCCGGCTTCTACGCTGCTCTGTCATAGTTGGGTAACATTTTACATTTTTAAGGGTATTTAAACCCAATAAGGAATATAAATTCAAATTTTTAATACTACCCCAACCATGAACTAGGCTGGAGTTGGACTGAACTCCCTGAAGCTTCTACCAGAGATCGTGGTGCACGGCTCAGTTTCGAAACACCCACTCCAAGGCTTCGCAGTTACCGTGCTGTATGCCAAGGAGTGCTGCGTGATCCTTATCGGATGTGGTCAGTCACATGCTGACTTCTCAGGTGCTAAGCAGTGTGTACTTCTTGATCAACGCCTCTGGAAACTTCTTGGTGGCTGGCCCAGCGCAGCCTCGCGAGATCCGCTTGACCAACTGCGCATACTTAGGCTTAGTCCTCAAGCTGCTGGTGAAATTGTGCGGGGCGCTGCATTTGTTCAGTGTTGCTTCGCCAGCTTGCGACTGATGTGCATCTAGTAGTTCGAGGACGTCAACGCTCGTGGAATCGCATTCAGTGTGCTAGAAAAAACGAGCCGTGCCATGCTTGATGCCGATGCATGACTACTTGTGGTAAATTGATGTAAGTTGGGCAGTATGAGGATCCCACGACATTGCCATGCACTTTCCTTCGGACAGGAGTCCTTGCCTTGCTGGCCTGCGCAGGTGTCCTCGTTTCGCTGACGGCTCCAAAGATGTGTGCCGTACACTTTGCTGGCAGACACTTTCTGGGCGGCCGTTTTGGCTGGAGTCTCATCGCTAAGAGGGTGAGTGGTCAGACCGGCGAGACAGTGTCAGGTTCGAGTCGTGTCCACAGGTGCTGCTGATGCCTGCCCAATATGCTTCATTTCCAAAAAACCCTGCCATCAGAAGCTTCACAGCCACCGTAGCACAGCGCCCAGTTCCACCGTCCATCGTGGAGAAGTATGCCCTGCGATTGCCGGCATATCCAGGAGTGAGCCAGGCTCCGACATGTGCTTCAGAATGGTTGTGGTAGTAGCAGACAGTCGCCTCTGCAGCTAGTCGCAGTGACGGTCTTCGGTGTTATCCAGGTGCTCCTGCGGCTACTCATGGCATGATTTCATGCTTAGTTTTGTGAGCATTGAAGTGGTTGGCAGAAGATGGCTTGTCCACACTTCCTTGCGTTGCATCAACAAGTTGTGAAATCTCGGTTTGGATCAGATCGTCGAGCTCCCGCCGGCGAAGATCTGACCCAGCGAGGAGTCAGCGCGACCCCGAAATTGTGAAATTCTTGCCGATTCGGACACGAAGACGGTTTAGACTCCAGGGGAGGTACAACTCCATGAAAGCCACAAGAGCTTTGCGTGCTTGGAGCTGCTCGGTTTAGAAAACAGAGGGCCGTGCCGCGGCTGCCCCAGGCAGTTCGTTCTACATAGGTATGTGCATATATATATATATACATATATATATATAGTACACATATACATAAACATATACATATACATATGCATATGCATATACATCTACATATACATATACATACACATACATATATGTATCTATATATATATATATATATATACACATATTTATATACTGAAATCCGTCAGGCAGCATCAGGATGCCGTGGAGCACGAGGAGCAAAGCAGCGGGGAGAAGAGCTACAAGCAGGCCTGGGGCATTTTCTTAGGGTTTTGGGTTTAGGGTTTAGGGTTTCTCGGTGTCGGGTTTAGGGTTTCGGGTTTAGGGTTTAGGTTTTGCATCCATGGGAACATCAGCACTGTCCATACTATAGGCGATATCGGGCATGTGGATGACAAGATAAAGAGGAGAGGGGAGCGTCCTCCGTGGGCCTAGAAACCAGACGCCTCACCGGAGTGCCACTCCAGCCATATTCTCTGCGACCAGCGAGGAGAAGGATTTCAATGGTCTCAGTCTCGACGTCGGTAGGTGAACTTTATCGTAAGTTGTTACACCCCTATACCCCTAAACCTCTAAACCCTAAACCCCTGAACCCCTAAACCTCTAAACCCTCAAGGTGAACCTTATCGTAAGTAAGTCGAGTGTCGTGGCGGCTTCCCGGCCTCTGCGGAGCAGTGCAAGAGCCCAGGGGAGGCAAGAGCACTGGATGAAAATACCAGGTGAGGGTTTAGGGTTTAGGGTTGAAAATACCATGTGAAACTCGTCTTGGGTAGAAGGAGAGACACATAAATCCACATTTCAGGGACTCTTGGAATGCCTGCAGTAGGCAACAGCAGGTGTGCGGGTAGGTGATCCATGCCCGAGGTCCCTAGCCCCCCCTCCCCCGACCTGATGTTTGGCTTCTTCGTCTCTCGCTTTCTTTCTTGGGGCTGTGCTTTGGTCTCCAAGTGTCTCTCTCACTGTGTTGTGTTCTATGGTTATTCTGTGAAAATGTCCTTGTGGATGGATTTTTAGGTCATTCGCAGCTACTTGTTAGTAGCATTGTCAAGCTTGTTGTGATTGTTAAGGCGCTGGTGGTGTTGGCATTGCCCTTGCTGCTGGCCATGTACCACTGGTCTCTGGCATGGCTCCCTCGCTCCGGTGTGGTGGTTCTCTCCTGTGCCAGCACCGACTGTCACCCCGATCAGGACATTGGCACCCAACGCCTCGTTCTCCTCCTCGTGGTTCGGGTTGTGACTTCCGCTCCGTTGAATCGCATCTTCAACCTGATCCACAAAAAAACCGGCAGTTATGCACTTCACGACTTCGTGCCAGCCAGTATTGCCAGCTTTGAGATATGAAATTAGCCTGCTCTGCGAAAGTCACCAGGAATGTGCCACCCACAGGTCTGATTGGCCAGCCGCCCTGGACCCGGGCTCGCATACTCGACCCTGCCCCCAAACGTTTTACGCGGGGCCGCGGGGGAACTAATCCTGAACCCTCGACCCCCTCAACCCGGAAGCTCAAGCCGCAAGCCGTTCAATCAAGGGGAACAGCGGAGGGGGGCGGGGGCTGGACAAGAGGATTGACCTAGGTCGACGCTCTAACGGCCTGTGAGAAGGGAGGTCTGATATCGGGTGACATCATATCCAAAAACACGCCAGCAAAAACGAGTCAGTCGATTGCATGAGGGCTCATTGAACGGCTGTGAAGCTAATTTTACTCTTTGCGTCATCTCGAGTCACCCGAGTGCTTGACCTGAACGTGGTGCTCGTGAATTCACGTTGCCAGACCTGGCTCCTTGACGGCGACATCAAATCCAAGTTCTCGAATCTGGGCTGAAGACAGTTGGAGTCATGGACTACCGGAAGGACTTTCCCTTTTTACGGTTTTTTCTGTTACTTGATGCCTGTAGACAGCATCCCTACTCTGCTTGGACATATCTCTAGTGCACATACCGAGTCTCCGAGCAGCCTGATTCAGGTATGCAGCTCATAGGGAGCTCATGGCTCATGACAACGGAGCTGGTGAGATCGAGGAGTACATCGAGGAGGTGGGGCGCTGACGTCATGTCATGGACACCGGATGTGTTGGAGCTCGGTCATGACTGCGAGCAGCATCTGCAGTCCTTGTAAAAAAGCTGTGTCAGATGCCGCCAGCGACCGAGCCAGTGAAGCGGCTAGGCACGGCGATGATCATGAAACGTGGGCTGCGGGCTGTTACCCTAAACCCTAAACCCTAAACCCTAAACCCTAAACCCTAAACCCTAAACCCTAAGCCCTAAACCCTAAACCCTAAACCCTAAACCCTCGTGGTCCAGCTGTGCAGGTGATATCGTGAAGGTGGAGGAAATCCCCAGGCCGAAGTTCCTACAGCACTTGGACGGGTTTTTAAGGGTTGAGGGCTTTAGGGTTTTGGGTTTTAGGCTGTAGGGTTTTAGGGTTTAGGGGTTTAGGGCTTTAGACTTCTTTGAGCTCCGCTGTCATCATTGTCACAGCTCTTAGACCCTATACTATACTATGCGGTGCTATGCTACACTGTATCATACTGTGCTAAACTAAACTTTACTATACTATACTATTCTATACTATACTATACTCTAATTTTCTAGTATGATATTGCATTTTATGGTACAATAATTCCATTATGCTATGTTATCTTCTACTCTATTCTTCTAGCTTCGGGCGTCCTTTCAAAGGCCGGAGTCCGCGGCCTCAACGGCCTTCGACTCCCGACCGGGCTCCGCAGTGAGGCCAGGAGACGGGGCCAAGAAGAGTCAGAATTCTAGGGTTTGGGGTTCAGGGTT
>CAJNDV010032074.1:57198-98193 GCA_905221635.1 Symbiodinium sp. CCMP2456 | reverse complement strand
CGTAAACCCTACCACAGCGGGCGCACCGAGTTCTAAATCAACCACACAAGAAGTCGCTTCACGCGAAGTACGACGCCACCCACAAACCCTGGTGTGAGGTGGCGCCATCTTAGCATGGACTATCGGCCACTGCGCAGCAAGACGCCCTAAACCCTAAACCCTAAACCCTAAACCCTAAACCCTAAACCCTAAATCCAGCCTTCTGGGTCCTCAAAAGTTGCTCCGAGCCCTGAGCCCCGAGGCATGCACCATGCCTCCGGCGAAGTCGCGCGAGCAAGAGGTGCCGGTTACAGGTTTAGGGTTTAGGGTTTAGGGTTTACGGTTTAGGGTTTAGGGTTTACGGTTTAGGGTTTAGGGTTCTAGAGTTGGGCCTATCGGGGAAATTCAGGTGATCTGGTACGCATTCCGCGCCTTTGACGGACAAGACGAGAAGGAGGTTACTGTGGAGAAGGTTCTGCAGGCGGCCAGGCTCTTGGAAGCCCGCGGCTGAGGTGATCCCACGGAGCCCTATGCAGAATCAACGAGACTAGAGCCCCTAAGGTTTAGGGTTCAGGGTTTTAGGGTTTTAGGGTTTTAGGGTTCCCATCCTGATTTGAGTCGCATTCCTCAAACAAGGGGCATTGGCTTTGCCGGATTCTGCTGTTGACAGCTTGTGCAGAGATTTCTTTGAGAAGTTGTTCCTGAGATTTACACACTCAACTCAGGGGAAGCTCCAGGCCAGCGAGCAAATCGCGGAGCTCCTCTCTGAAGCTTGTCAGCATGTCTTATGCACTTCAAGCTAGGGCTTGCAGTCGGTGCCGCCTCTAGTTCTAGATGGAATCTATTAGCGCAGGACCGGCTCCCATGTTAAGTTCGTCTACAGTTGCTTGACGGAGCCCGACGACAGGAAGCAGACATGCTTGTGGCCATGGAAACTGTAGCCTTTCAATGGGGAGTTGTGCTCCGGGGGGTCAAAACTGGAGCCATGTCAGTCTCAACCTCTAGCAGACTCCAGCTCTCTCGTCTCAGCTCTCGTAATGTGGTTGCCTGTGTCTCGCTCACGGCCAATTGAAGGTCTTACAAGCCGAGCTCCAACGTCTCCGCGTGCCTATGAGGCGCAACAGCCGTCAGCCCTTGATCAAGGTTATCTGGGGCACCTCCGCAGGCGCGAACGCATCGAGGAGGCGGAAGATGAGGACGCATCCAACGTCAGCACAAGCAGTGTCAAGGTCTTTGCTATGACATCGAGGGTTTACTGAGCTTCTTCCGATTGCATATTCGCCGATCTCCAGGACCCGGATGCCCAGCTGCGTGTTGAAGGCGCATGGCACATGTGCTCCCAAACCATAAACCATGCTGCCCCCCTTGCCAGGACTTAATGTTGCAATTCGATGGTTGCGGCGTATGATCCGTAATTTCTGTTCCTTCCATGACTATCATGTCGATGACGACTGTTCGGAAGATTGCTCCGAACGATGATTGCGATGATGGCTACTATGTGCATTGCCTGCAGGGCTTGCGAGACTACCGAAGCAAAGGAGCACAAGAGCCTGAAACAAAAGTCCGGCAGCCAAAAAGCGGAGAGCTTCACCAATCTGGCCATAGGCACCCAACAACAGCATTGACCTGCCCTTGTTGCACATGCCAGGAGAGGAGGAAGAGGGAGAGGCAGGCTTTCTGCATGGGTTACCGTGTCAAAAGGCAAGCTGGTATTGACACGCAGGATCTGCTGGCAGCCTTGTGCCACGAGTGACTGCTTAACTTCTTCTGAGTATACTGGAAGTCTTGCAAAGGCAGAGTGGGCACACATGCCCAGCCAAGCCAGCCAAGAGCCACGTGCCCGCAATTCCGTAGCCTTGCCAGCAGACGGTAGTGCCCTCTGTCTGTGTGTGCACCGTTGTGGAGCTGAAAGGATGGTGATGTGACACACATCCTGTGTGTGTCTCTTCCGATGTTCACGCTGATATGCCAAGGATGACCTCCACTCTCAAGTCCATGTCCGCAAATGTCAGCTTCAAGGACATGCTCACAACTTCCGCTCGATTAAGCCAAAGTGCATGCACTTGTCTCGTACATGTACGCTTTATCCGGTAATGTTTAAAAGATGCCAGGAATCCCGCAGGAATCAGCACGGGCCATGGACTCAGCAATGTAGTGATCTGATACATTGCAGACTCATTCTTGTCACGCGAGCAGCCGGCTGTGGAGGAGCAAGTCAAAGAAGGCGCTGCGGAACGATTGACTGTCAGTCGTGCCTGCAGTACGTACCCAGTGCGAAGCAACAGGTTTAGCACACCTGTTTCTGGGATTTTCTGGGCCGCTTGGCGGAGCAGCTTATAAACTGCACAACCCACGACCAGCGGGAATCCGATTCGTGTCACGTCCGTGGCAGGGCTCCTGGCTGCAGCGCAAAGGCCAAGCGATGATCGAGCACGCCAGGCTGGTATCGTGTCGGAAGAGCTTATTATGGGATGACCATGGAGGGACTGCAGCACAGCCCAGCAATTTACTGTGTCGCTGCACAAGCAGAGTGTTTTCTCCATCTGGATCCGCGTGGAGACTTCAGCATACGCCTGGGACAACACGCTGTAGTGAAAGATGGTGCCGGGTCCTAGTTCCGTGACAGGCGCTGGGTCACTCGCCCACGCCTGCTGGACTATGGGGAGCTGGTGTACTTGTGCCCCTCGGGTTAAGATTATTGTTGGCTACTTGTCCTTTCCTTTGGCTCAGGGCACCGGCAACTTGAGCTGGGTAATGCCAGCCAGTGGATTTCATGGCCTTTGGCCTCCGTAGAGACGAGCCGATCCTGGCACAGCCGCAGTCCTTTGCTGATTCGGATGCTGCCTGGTGCCGGACTTTTTTAATCGGTGTAACTCGCCACGAGCTGGTCCGCATGATGCCTACGCCTTAAACCCTCTAAACCCTATAAACCCACGAGAAATTACGCCACCTTCCTAGGTGACACACGGCGGAAGGGCGTTGGCCCGGGCAAGATCCTTTACCGCGCTGCGCGCAAGGCTGCTCTTCAGATCCTGACGTGTGCACGCATCTGCCGGTTTCCCTAAACCCTAAACCCTAAACCCTAAACCCTAAACCCTAAACCCTAAACCCTAAACCCTAAACCGTCTTGAAGCGAGGAGTTCTTCAGGGTAATGCTCAAGTACGACTTGGACTTCTATGAGGTGGTGCACAAGGCGCAGAGTCGGATCTCTTTAAGTTGAAAGGCCATCAGGCCTTTCTTGCGCTCTCTGCGTCTTCAGGCCCTGCTCTTCTTGCTACATGTGGGAGTTTCCGAAAATAGGGGACCCTGATATGGTACCCTAAATAATAGGATCCTTATTATAAGGACCCCAAAATAAGGTACCCTAATGTTCGGAAACTCCCGTCCTCTAGAGTTCCTGGAGGCTGCAAGCCTGCCCCCCCCTTCACGCGCACGTGATTGCTCGTGTAAGTGGGCGAGGGATTGTGGTCACGAGGGTTTTTTCCGTGAAACTGATGTTGCAACTACGCCCCAAGGTTTCATGAGCCTAGGGAGATACCCTAAACCCCTAAACCTCTAAACTCCTAAACCCCCCCTAAACCCTAAACCCCTAAACCCCTAAACCCCTAAACCCAAAACCCTAAACCCCTAAACCCTAAACCCCCTAACCCCCCAAACCCCTAAACTCCTAAACCCTACAACCCCCCAAACCCCTAAACTCCTAAACCCTATACTCTATACCCAAAACCCTAGGGAGGCCTTGCAGTGAGAAGGGTGTGAGCTTGGATGCAAAAGCAGGTCCCGGAGTTGGCGTGGCCTCCCGAGGCCGGACTTCCCCAAACTTTCCCCCCGGACGTCTTGAAGTTTAGGGTTCTGGGTTTCGGGGTTTAGGGGTTTGAGGGTCTAGGGGTTTAGGCCCTAAGCCCTAAACCCTAAACCCTAAACCCTAGGGGTTTCTGGGGTCTAGGGGTTTCGGAGTTTTAGGAGTTTAGGGGATTCGTGGGAGTCTTCGGAAGCCGCGAAGCTCCAGGCGGGGGCTGCTGCTTCGACCCCGTGGTCCTGCTACTGTGCGGGCTCCCGGACATGGCTGGCAAGATTCATGACCCCCTTCAGGGACCTCCCTATAATATAGGGTACTAGAGCCCCTAAGGTTTAGGGTTTTAGGGTTTTAGGGTGTAGGGTTTTAGGGTTTAGGGCTTAGGGTTTAGGGTTCCCTATCTGAAGTCAGGTGCCACGGGGGGCCTCTACTCTTCGAAGCAGCAGAAGCTGCAGGAGAAGGAGAGACGGCGGCAGGAAAAGACCAAAATGAGCTTCATTTGGGGGTTTCCAAAAATAGGGGACCCTAATATAGTACCCTACATAATAGGATCCCTATTATGAGCACCCCAAAATAAGGTACCCCTAAGTTTCGGAAACTCCCATTTCTAGCCAACTGGGGGCTATTTAGAAAAAACCTAAACCCTAAACCCTAAACCCTAAACCCTACTGTTAGGAGAAGGTCGACAAGAAGGAGAAGGCTCCATATTCTCCCCCCCACTTCGACACATCTGGCCCTTTCACTCTGGCGCCAGGCGGCTCGCGAGAGAGATGACTCGAGCGATGCCTCAAGTGAGGAGGACTGAGCCTAAAGCCTAAACCCTAAACCCTAAACCCTAAACCCTAAATCGGATGTTGCAGGCAGAAGGTTCCTGTCCTTCTTCACGGACCTGCTGGTCTCCCATTGTACATAAAGGTTCCACGAAGTTTGCAGGCAAGAGACCCCTTGTGAGGGGCACGGTAGAAGATTAGCGAAAAGCTTGGTCGGCAAAGTGTTCTGAAACAGCCATGCTCGTGACAAATGTTGAACTTCGGGAAACCGTGACTGCTAGGCTTTGAAACGTGAAGCCCGGCGTGCCAGTTGGCAGCAAACCGCTGCATATAGACGAATGTCCTCAGCCAATGTCCAGCAGAATGTTGTGGGACGGCGCGACGAAGGCATTAAACAAAACACTACAGGCTAAGGCGCAGTCTTTTCCTCTTGCGCCCGTAACTTTGCGGTGCCCCGTTCCGTGAATTAGGTGCTGGCAGTGACATCTTGCCTCAAGAGGCTCGGTGTTGCATCGGGGGTGTGCTGCCTGTTGCATTCGATCCGTGCCTTGTGGTGGAACCCAGAAGTGTGGATACAAGGCTGAAGTGAAGATGCTGCGAGTGCTCCTGGCTCGTTTCATCAATGCTCGATTCTGCTGTACTTGAGGCGAACAAGGCTCGATGGTTTGTGAACACAGCTATGCTTCCAAGCTCTTTGTCCTTTGGGCAGCTGGTCAATTCAAAGTCATTCTATGAACATCGTGGAAGATTGAGTCCTTTAGGGTCCTCTTTTTATAAGGGTGCCGTACTAAATTGGGGAGCTAAAAAGGGGCCCTAAACCCTAAACCCTAAACCCTAAACCCTAAACCCTCACCCTAAACCCTAAATGCCCAAGTAGCCTCTGCCAGGCAGAAGAGGAAAACCTCCAGCAGCAACTGCAGAGCCTCCTCCAGGAGAGCCATTCGGTTTAGGGTTTAGGGTTTAGGGTTTCTGGCATGTACTTGGAGGATTATAGGACTTAGTAAGTATGGTTATAAGTACCTTAATTGGGGTTATAAGTAGTTATAAGTATAGTTATCCTAACAATAACCCTTGTTACTATGTCCCATGATCCTTTAGGTAGGAGGTTCAGAACATAAGGAACCCCCATAAAGGGAACCCTATTGTAGAACCCTATAGAGCCCTCAAGGGATCCCATGCGCAGATCTTTCACAAAAGGATCCCCATTAGAAGGACCCCCCTTTGAAAAGTGATCCCTAGGTTAAACCTCTGCCTGTTTGCTGGACATTGTATCGATGTCTGGAAGGGCCCGGGGGGTTTCGACTGTGGGTTTGTGGCTTAAGAGCTTTAGTTTAGGGTTTAGGGTTTAGGGAGTTCCTGGGCCTTCGGGTTTAGCTGGGTTGTCTTTTGGGATCTTTTTTAATTTCCCTTATTACTTTGTAGAGAACCATAATAGCAAATAATTTTCCAAGGGCTTAAAGGACAACTTAGTTAGTCTGCAGGAGCTTCAAGCTGTCCAGGAGGCGAGGAGCTCAGTGGTATCATGCAGGTCCAGATATGTCTCGAGACATTCCGACATGCTCCGGACACAAGTACACTCATTATTGGGAACGATTTTTGTTGTATTTGCTGGGGATTTTGGTGGAAAATAGAGAGATTGTGGTTAGATCGATAGAGTGTTGGGACTCAGGCCATGCCCAAAGAGGAGCCGTCGCAGGACGACATGTACAAACATCTGCAGCACCCGATCAGACCCACTGCTGAAGTTGCCTTGGGTCTCGGTTGTTGCAGTATGAAGCAGAGGCTGGTCCAAAAGGATGTCTATGAGTCTTTGGCATTGTTTGGCAACTAGATCCTTCCGACTCGGAAAGTGGGCGTGTTACTGTTGATGGACAAAATCCTGCATGGCCTTATATACCTAAACCATGGGATTTATGGTACTATACGACATTTGGGTCATGCAGAATTTTGTCCATCAACCGTAGGAAATGAGTTGGTCTATGCCCATCAGTGACGCAGGATGTTTCCGCCGAGATTGCTCTCCTGGGGTGTTTCCAGGCAGCTCGGCTGCATGGGGCACACCGTTTCAAGAGGCATGCTAAGGGGCGGTTTATGGTTTAGGGTTTAGGGTTTAGGGTTTTACTGTGAGGCATCCCCGAAACCGGCCATGCGTGCGAGAGATCTAAGGAAGTGGCAGTGAAGCACAGGGCCTTGTTCTTTCCAGAGGGTCAAGAGCCCTTGTCCCGCGACCACGAGGCAACCCGCATCTTCTCAAGCCGCGGCAACCACGTTTGTCAAGAGATTTAGAGTGTTGCATGCAGTATCTACAGGGCGATCAAGTCCGTGCTCGCAGGTAGTGGCGTCCTACATTGCAGAAAACCTTCAAGCAAGTGGCTGAGGCAGGCCGAACGAGAGAAGGAGATCCAAATACGTCATGCACACCTCTTGATGGCAAACATCTAGTTTATTATTATTATTATTATTCTTATTATTATTACTATTATTATTATTACTATTATTATTATGATTACTATTATTACTATTATTATTACTATTATTTTTATTACTATTATTACTACTATTATTTTTATTACTATTATTATTATTACTATTATTATCATTACCATTATTATTATTACTATTATTATTATTGTTATTATTATTATTATTATTATTATTTTTACGATTATTATTACTATTATTATTATTACCATTATTATTATTATTACCATTATTATTATTATTATTACAATTATTATTATTGTTATTGTTATTATTATTGTTATTGTTATTATTATTACTACTATGAACAGCTCGTTAGCAGGGGGTCTTTCTTACCAGCTTAAAGCCTGCAGGCGAACAAGAGCTGTGCTGCTGCTCTTGAGAGCATCCGTCGCTCGCGGAATGCAAAAGCCAAAAAATCGCTGGAGATTCGTGAGCCCCTGCGACTCTTGATTTAGGGTTTAGGGTTTAGGGTTTAGGGTTTAGGGTTTAGGGTTTAGGGTTGGATCCTTGCCAATTAGTGGAGCCGCAGCTTATCTTACTGGTTTCTCGCCCGCGGCGGATTCATGAACGAAAAATACATGCGAGAGGCACAAATGTCTGCCTCACAGATACTTGTGATAACGGCTTTGCGGTTGCGTCGAAAGTTTGACATGCAAGCAAAAAGGCAAAACCGAACACATTGGCAGGACTGTTGACGGTCTGACTCCCTCTATACATGTGTCCGAGCACTGGGCGGCAAATCGTCATGATGGAATGCTGGCCACCCTCCCGAGAGCGCGGTGGCGAAGGTTTCAGCCCTTCCTACGAAGACTCGTGGTCTCGGAGACTCCAGTGCCACAGCTTGGCAAGGAGGAGCTGCGATGCTGACATGCTTGGAAACAGCAAACCTCTGTTGAAGCTTGCTACTTCGTGAAGCGGTGCTCGTTGCAGAGACTTTGACATCTTGCCAGGGTGTTCCTTCTTGACAAGCTCTCCACTTCCGGCGAGAAGGGCAGCGGAGCTTGGAGGGTGGCGGGCCCAATACCTGTCCCAAGACTGATATGGTAGCTGTAGTTGGGGCCGCATGTAACACGAAGTGCAGCTCAGTTTGTGCGGATCGGCATCGTCAGATCTTAAGAAATTCTACAAGCAAGTCGTGTGAAACGATTGCTTCAGGCTTTCATAGGCACCGAGACGGCCGCATCTGAGCCAACTCTCGAACATGGAGAATTAAGCTTGGGAGAGCTGCTTTCTGCAAGGTCTATGCAGCGAAAGTGCAGCAGGATGTCAACAACTATGACGTCCAGGATTCAAGCCTTCGAATCAAGATTATGTCTGCGAGAGGCACATGCAGGAAGCCCGTGCAATGGCCGGCAGCGCCTAGACTTAGACACAATGACCCCCTCCTGCATCGGCGCATGCGCATTTAGCAATTCAAGCCATCCTTGAAAGTTGCTGCTCCTTGCCCTAAACCCTAAACCCTAAACCCTAAACCAGTGGAAAGCCCGTCAGGATCTCTGTCGCATCGTACGGGCAGCGTGCCGGGTCGACTTCCGAAAGAGGCGGCCGCCATGCTCGGGGTTCTCGCAGCCGACGAGAGCCTCCCCAAACCCCAACCTAAACCCCTAAACCTTAAAACCTTAAAACCCTAAAACCCTAAAGCCCTAAAACCCTAAAGCCCTAAACCCCTAAAGCCCTAAAACCCTAAAACTTTAAAGCCCTAAAACCCTAAACCCCTAAACCCTAAAACCTAAACCCTTGCAGGTCGTTGCTCAACGCGGTCTGCCGCCGGTTTTGCTCCGACCTCGGAGGGCCTCTGCAGTCGTTGAGATGCGGTGAGACCTGGCAGCCGCAATCATACTGAAATATACGATATACTGTTATACCGTGCTATGTCATGCCGTGCTGTGCTATAGTTTGCAAGACTATGCTATGCTATACTAGACTAGACTATACTTTACTCCTTACTTTCCTACAAAACCCTAAACCCTAAACCCTAAACCCTAAACCCTAACTGTTTTTGGTCTTCTTGGGCTCCTGTTTCTGCAGGCTCAGAAGAGCTCGCTGAGTTGCCCCCGCGATTTCTGGCCCAACTCTTGAGCTGCTGGCACCGTTTATTGGGGAGTCTTTTGTGAGGCGTACCTTAACCTACCATAAACCACTTTTGTGTAGGTTCTTATTATAAACCCTGATATGGGATTTATAGGGGCCCTACAAAAAAGTAGGTTCTGGTAGGCTAAGGTAGGTGTGCAAAGTCGTGGGGCTTTGTGCATTTTTTGGGTTTAGGGCTCAAGATCCGGGGGTTTTGGGGGTTTGGGATGCTCCGGCTGAGCTTTGTTTGACTTGGGTTGATCGCTGGCGCTTTGAATTCGGAGACAGGAGTGACCTTCGCAAGCTGCGACATTTCGATGCACCGTCCTGGGCTGAGCTCATTGGGTCTGGCCTTGAGCACTGCTCGAAATAATATGAGTTTGGGAACAGCACACCAGGTTGCTCGAGAGGCTTCTGAAGTTCTGGCAGTTCGACACCAAAATCGAAGAGGCCCTCTGCAACTCTCCTGACAGCTCCGTTCAGTCTCACCTCGGGAACTGGAACAGTTCAACAACTTTGACCTATCGTTGCTGCTGATCGCCTTTGCCCGCTCCGCGTTGCGCGATGAGGACAGTTCTAGTTGACACGCGTCGAAGTGCAGAAGTGCCGTATGCCGATGATTTTTCACGATGGGCTCCAGGAGCGACTCTCGACCATCGGTGGGGCTTTGAGGTTTGGATGAGCAGCTCAGACTACTTCTGGACAGTCTGGCATCTGTCTCGGTGAGGCAGCAGCTCACCAGCATGGGGTCATCCACCGCCAGAGCCTTTGCCAGCTACACGCCGTCGTGATTCGGGTGCGAAGTTGAGGAGGCGTCTTCCATGAAGGTCCCCTGTTACACCAGTGTTATGTGTCGTTGTCTGAATGTTTTGCTGACATCAGCTGC
This sequence comes from Symbiodinium sp. CCMP2456, assembly GCA_905221635.1. Lineage (NCBI taxonomy): Eukaryota > Dinophyceae > Suessiales > Symbiodiniaceae > Symbiodinium > Symbiodinium sp. CCMP2456. The sequence continues at coordinate 88,207 of CAJNDV010032074.1, read as the reverse complement.
AGCTGTAAAATAGGAGACCAAAATATATTGTACCCTAAATGGTAGGATCCTTATTATAAAGACCCCCGCAAAATAGGCTACCCCTTAGCATCATGGCTGAGGCTGCCGGATCTCTGTATGCCCTGGCCTTGCTGGACTTCGGATCTGACGGAACAGGTGCCGGGGCCTGGAGGGGGCCTGGAGGGGGCCGGAGGGCCATGCGTTGCTGCACTTGTTTTAGCTTGCTGTTCTTTGCAGCGATCATGCCAGTTTCGTCCACCCCTTTAAAGGAGTTGGGCAGAATGGATCTTGGGCCTTCGCCCGTGTTTCTCTTGTACCTCAATAGTATACTATACTTGTAATATACTGGAATATACGATAACTGTCTATACTAGACTATAGCAGACTATAATCTGCCATGTCGCAGGTGCGGCTTTGTCTTCCACAGTGCTGCCCCGCTTGCTCGGCGAGGCCTCGCAGCAGGTGCGTCGATAGGAATTTGTTAGAGCAGCTTTTGTTTTGGGCACGCTGGCTGCTCGTATTTCAAACGACTTAGGGCACCGCCCGTAGCCAGAAGACCGGCCCGTCAATCATGCCAACCAAGTGGATTGTCGCTCGGCATTTTGCAAGCAAGGAACTGGTGAACATTGCCTTTGCCCTTGTGGTCGGCGCCCTCAGTGGTTGTCATGTCGAATGCATCTGTCTTTCTCACGCAACAGGGCCATGCGATCCTGGAATTGCAGACTCCAGCAATCTACAGCAAGACATTTTGTTGTGCTCTGTACAAACTGAAGCAGAGGCGCTGGACCTGCCCGAGGGCGAACTGCTGTCATTTGCACTGCAGCGCCTTGTGAAGCAGGCCTGCGCCAGCAATCTCCGGTGCTCTCTGTTGACAGCTTCCTGAAAGCGCATGAAAGGTGCGCGGCTTGGAGCCCATCAGCATACACGCCTTGCGCATCATCGCGCACTGTGTGGGAATCCCAGGTCCTAAACGTGTTTAGACTGCGACCCCCGAATCTTCATTGGCCAAGGGCAACGCAACCGTAGTTTTACCACATCATGACGCTTGTCGCATTTGATCCAAATCTCCGCACAACAGGAGGTTACTCTTATTCTGGCCCCCGGAGTGGCAGTGCATCGTTACCATTCTCGCTGCATGTTTCCTTTTGCTCTTGGACGTTCTGTGGACTCGTTGAATTTGTACAAAGGTGCAGCTTCCACAGGCGCTGCGTCCGAAAATGCGTGCTTCTATGGAGGAGCTTTCGCACTGTTAGCCTGCGGATGGGTGCGGCATGCAGGCATGTGTGTCCGTGGTGTGTCCGTGGTGTGTATTTGTGTGGGGTTGTTGTCTTGCAACTTGGTGGCCAGGACGACCAAGTCCGACGCCGTTGCGTCGGAGCACTGCGAGAGGCTCGCGGTCTTCGTCGGATTCGTCGCATGCCATGACCAGTTCTGAAGTGTGACGGTGAGGCAGTTCAAGTGACTTTCATGGTGGCAGTATGTCAGGTTCTCACTGCCACCAAAGATGTGGTTATTGGGCCCAGCGCCGAGAATCCTTGTCACATCCCAGATGGTGCAAGATGGAGCGCTCAGGTCTCCGCCCATGAGCTCTCGCCTCCAAGCCGCTCTGGAACGCTACTTCGAAGAATTGCAGGTGCCGCATCTTCCAGAGCAGGCGCGATGAAGTGCATGTGCGAAGTTTCACGTGAATTTCACGGTCTTCTTGAAACAAGGACTAACGGAAGAACCACAAACCATACGTAACTTCGCTAAGTATGCCGGGGAGGGGTGCAGAACACTGCAATCTCCGACGTGATTCAAGACTGGTCGGAGCGATCATGCCACAGCCAGCGACTTCGCATCGCTGAACGTCACGAGTTGGAATTGTCGCCACGAGAGCCCGATGCCGGTTTCAAAACTAGTCTAGATCCACTTCTTGTGCCGAGCAGACTCGAGACTGGCTCCCTATGACGATCTCTTGCCACCTCTGTATGTATGTATGTATGTATGTATGTATGTATGTATGTATGTATGTATGCACGGATGTATGTATGTATGTATGTAGGTAGGTAGGTAGGTAGTTAGGTAGGTAGGTAGGCAGGTAGGTAGGTATGTATGGCTGCACGGAGTCCTTCTGGGATGGTTCAGAGCTATGACCGCAAGGCTGTCGGGCCCTACGTGCCCGACTTTGTCCTGCCGATGAAGGTTGGGCATTTGATCTGCCAGCTCAATATACGATATATACTTTGCTGTGATGTAAGACAGTATGATATGCTATAGTCGAATATACTGCAGTTTAATCTACTACAGTATAATATGATATACTACAGTACAAATACTATGGTTATAGTATGAAATAATGTAGCAGAATGTGCTGCGCTGTCTTTGAGCAAGACATGTTTCCCAGAAGCTTCAGCTTCAGTATCACGGCAGGTTGTCGTGGAAGTGGATGGCTACACTCACTTCTACGCTTTTTCTCAGCGCATGACAGCCAGGCTCCCAGGACGATCACGTCGGGGATGAGGGTTTGGCGCAGTAGTTTGCATGGTCAGGCGAAGTCGAAGCTGAAGCGGCGTGTGCTGGAAGCTTTGGGCTGGGGTGGCTGCCTCAGTTTCGTCCCCTGAAAGCACCTCTGCTGTCTATCAGAAACGGTCTCCGCTTTCGAAGCAGCATCTGTGACGAGGCGTGGTCAGCTTGCCGCACTTCCAGTGGCTTCCCATGAACCACCAGGATCGCATTAAGGATGAGAAGCTGCCAGGCACTAGTACTTCCCTTTGTTCGAGGGGGTCTGGCTCTGGCTTGAAACCCCTACGTAAAGTTCTTCAGGAGCGCCTGGTCTTCCTGTCCAACAAGATCTCTGTGGCGGCAGGGCAGCCCTTCTCTGCCGGGCGCCCAGGCAAAGAGTTGAATTCCTAAAGGCAGCCATGTTTCGCATGGGGGGCGATATGGTCCGGATGGCTGGATCGTTGGAAGTGCGAAAAGCATCTCATGACCCTGCTGCTGAACATAAGCTGCAGCAGCACGTGCGAAGGATGCGGAAGGAGGAGGAATGGACTAGCAGGATGCCAAGAAACACTCCGCTCCCGAGAACGAAGGACTTTGACACCGGCCTTCACGCCTCCACCAACAGAGGGTTCGCAGTGCAGGGCATGCCTCTAAGCGGACTGAAGATGCAGTCGATAACTTGACATATCTTTTTCCCGTGTGCTCCTGCCCTCATCAGTTATCATGCTGCCCCCCACTTCCTTTTCCTTTTGTTGGCCTGTATCGCCTGAGGCTGTGCGAAAGGCTTCGCTAGAAGGCAGGCTTCGCATCTGTCAGTGGCTGACGATTGAACTGAAACATCATGCTGCACAAGATTTCGTCAGACTGTTTCACCAAGGCTCCAGAACTATGCTTATAGCCTGAGTTTAAACATAAATGCCGCCGTGAGACGATGAACACGACTTGATACGGAATTTGTTGTTCTACTTGCTTGCAGTGGCCTTGAGACAGGCTTCCGAGCTCGGAAACACCGACCGTGCTCCTGGCAAGTCGGGCTGATTTCTGCCTGCGAGGTTGCAAGTTTGCCTACAGAGTGATGCATGCTCGATGTCTAGGACGTCCCTCGCAGCATGACGAGAGTCATGGGGCGCTCGCTTCCATGTAAGCACAGCGCCAGGCAGCAGCGCTTTGCCCAGGATGCCGCCGCCCAAGCACAAGTTCGGAATGTGGAATACTCCACGGAGATGTGGGAGTTTCCGAAAATTGGGGGTACCTTATTTTGGGGTCCTTATAATAAGGATCCTATTAGTTGGGGTACTATATTAGGGTCCCCTATTTTTGGAAACCCCCATGTCTTTGCCCCTAAGCCCTAAACCCTAAACCCTAAACCCTAAACCCTAAACCCTATTTTGCACTTAGGACAGGCCTCCAGCTCGGGGCCAGCTTCCAACTACTTCGAGACGTTGACGTGTCGACACGCCGTGTGCTCGCAAAAGCGGTATAGGGTTTAGGGTTTAGGGTTTAGGTTTAGGGTTTTAGGGTTTAGGGTTTAGGGTTTAGGGTTTAGGGTTTAGGGTGGCCGGCAAAGCACCCTAAGGGTCCATGGGCCTTAAAGTACCTATATAGGGAAGGCCAATGTATATACTATATGAGTACATGGACCCTTAGGGGGGCAGTGTGCAATGCATTGTAGCAGGGCTTGTCTGTATGTGATTGCCTCTCCCAACGCAGGACAATAACAAAGCACGGATTTTCATCATGGCCTGCAGCCTGGCGTTTTGCTCCATAGCTAGGCTTCGGCAAAGTTGCGCATGAGCTGTTGAGGCCAAAGGTGCCGTGGTGGACGGCGAGGTGCCAGCTGGCCTTCGTCTGCAAAGCATTGCCTGCTTGGCCCTATGCCTGCAGGATCCAGACCTTGACCAAGTTAAGGAGGGATCGCTCGCCGCCGCCCTGGATCCCGCTTCGTAAAAGCATGGGTGTTGGCATGTTTTTAGAGTCCGGTTCTTTCAGAGGTGCGAGTGGACAAAGTGCTGGAGGTGGCGCCAAACCAGATCAATGCCCTGCTTGGTAACCAACAGGCAGATGCTCCGGGCTTCGGGTGAAGGCCACTTTGTACTTGGAGGATCATGGGACTTAGTAAGTATGGTTAAAAGTGCCTTAGTTGGGGTTATAAGTAGTTAGAAGTATAGTTATCCTAACAATAACCTCAGTTACTAAGTCCCATGATCCTTTCAGTAGGAATGCAGAGCAGGTGTCGCTCTTCCTGGCGTCGCCTTCAGCCTCTCGCTTCGAGGAAGGGGATGAGGCCGGGGACTTCCCAACTCCCCGACTCTGTGGGTCCCTGGGTTTAGGGTTTAGGGTTTAGGGTTTAGGGTTTAGGGTTTATGAGATTTTGTAGCAGAGAAAGTTGGGACACGGCTTTGCTTGTGGAGCTTTAGGGAAGGTCTGATCACTGGCATCCAGCCAGCAGGGATGGATCCTGCCCTTCGTCGCTGTGCTAGGAGGAAGATGATGCTCTTTCGCCCGGAGCACCTCCTTTGTTGGAGGATTTGGAGCCTGGTTCGGAGGCAAGGCGGTGAAAGAGCAGCAATTTTCCTAGCCAGCCCCAAGCTTAAAAAATTAGAGACCCGAGCCCTAGACCCAATAAGCCCCAGACCCAAGAAACCCCAAAACGGCCTCACCTGCGACGCCGGCGCGTTCATGGGCCGAGGCGGTTCCCGAGCCAGGGGAGAATGACTCGCCAGAGCTGCCAGAGGCCGGCCTTCCCTAAAAGTTGGGTTCAGGGTTAAGGTTTAAGTTTAGGGGTTTAGGGTTTAGGTGTTTAGGTGTTTAGGGGTTTGGGGTTCAGGGTTTCGGGGTCAGGGTTTAGGGTTTAGGGTTGGGCTTTGAAGTAATGCAAGAGTGTAGTACGTATAGATTTCCTAGGTTTCTTGGTGGATTTTATAGGCAACTCAGAGGATTTTGCAGGGTTTCCGAGTGAACGTGGCGTTTACATAGGGTTTTGCAGGCTGAGACCTTTTGGTACGCTGCTCCATTCACAGGTCCTGGCTGCTGAAGACAAAGAGGAGACGGACCCTTTGAAGGACGTCTCAGACTTCCGTCTTGGCTGGGCCATCTTCTCTCCAGCCCTAGACCACGCTCGTGGAATTTACGGGATAGGGTTCGGTTGACTAGGTTTTGGGTTTAGGGTTTAAGGTTTAGGGTTTAGGGTTTAAGGCTCAGGGTTTAGGGTTTCAGGGCTTAGGGTTTAGGGTTTCAGGTTTAAAGGTTTAGAGCTTAAGCTTTAGCTTCCGCGGGTTGTTGCGGGGATGCCGATTGACCGCCTGGAGGAGGCTGTCGTGTTGCCGCTGCCCACGATTGAAATCCAGCCTGAGCCCGTCTCCCCGACGAGCGAAGCGCCCGCGCCTAGCGAAGCTGCAACATCAGAGGCCAGGAAATACTAGAGTCTAGCATAACCTGTGCGAAATATTGCAGAGGCCAGGAAATGCTAATCTGCCAGGACATACTGTAGTATACTCTAACATATTGAATTATACTACAATACACTATCCTATACTTCAGTCTACTATATTGTGCTGAAGTTAATGTTTGGCATTCTCTCTCCTGGGCGGTGGTCACTTCCAATTTCTTTGTTTGGATTATGTCTTGGGACTTGGAAGTCACAGGTGCCAGACTGAATCGCCAGATGCTCGACGCGACCCGAAGACGCAAACGGCCAGAATCACACAAGCAACGGCAGTGCGCAGTCAAGCCAAGCAGCACCAGTCTCTTACTGTGTGATGCGTTTTGCACCGTACCGAGCACACATTTCAATGCGTGCATCCCCATGCGATAGAACGGAAGGTGTCGTGCGTACTGACACACTCAGCGCCCAAGCACAGCAAACAAGCTACTTGTGGCAGCATTGTCTTCGGAACTCCAAGCGGCATGAACCGATTTTAGGATGCTATGTGCCGCAAAGACTAGTATGGATTCTGTTTTGGCTGCTTTCGACCCAGACTTCGTCACCCACATGTGTTTGCAAGCCATCTGCGGGGTTGAGGTTTTCATGCCTCATCTAGAGGTGTGTCACTTTGAAGACCTGTTTCAACATGCTGGCCTGCAGGCAAAACCGAAAAAGGAGAAGCCCTCTGAATACTACGCCGGCATCGTAACGCCCAGCAGCCGCAGCCGCTCTGAGGCCAGGTGCGATCCTCTCGCTTGCATAGACGTAGTTTCCGAGCCCATAGGCTAAAGAAGGCCCAACACGTCTTGCGCAACCGGATCTTCTTGTTGGCTGCCAGGCTGAAATGACGCCTGTAAAGAGAATGAAGCCCAAATCTCAGGCAGGGCAAGAGATTTCTGCAGAGCTTTATCCATCTATCAAAGCTATCTTCTTCATCCTGCTCTGCTCTGGGTCGCTTCTGGCTTTTGAGGTTTAGCGTTTAGGGTTTAAGCGGTGTGGGTTCTGGCATCCTTCCTTGACCGTCGCTTTTGGCCAGCACATATTGACACGCAACGGGTCCTTAGATTTGTGAAGACCCGTGCCAACCACACGATTGAGATATGCTTGTCACACAGGTGCAGTACCATCCGCTTCGGCATGATGGAACAGATGGACCACGTGAAGTGTTCCAACCCCTCGTTCAGACCGTGCAGGAGAGGTGCATTCCATTGCATCTTTACAAACCTATAGATGGGGCACTGGTTGTCGTGCATGAGGCCACGTCACTTTGCAACCTTGAATGTTTGCGCCATCCTGCCACGGAACAGGCTAGTTCAACATCGGATACAGTGTTATATATATATATATATGTATAAAATATTTTTGGTAATCATCTATATAATTACAGAGTGTGTGTGTAGTCGAACATCTGATGCTTGCATCGCAGGACGTGGCCAGTCTCTTGTCTGCAGCCCGTGAGTTCGTCGCAGAGCAGAGCAGATGACTGAAACAGCGACTACTGCAGCGGGTCAGCTTGTGCCTATTTACACTCCTGCTTGTGATTATTCTTAGCCAGAAGCTGTGACACACATCATGAACGGAGAGATTCGAGTCCTTAGTTCTTGTCGGTTCCATTCAATCAGTTGGAAAGATTTTTCGATTTCTACGGAAGATGGCTTTGCAGTGGTGTCGCTCGCTAAATTCACATGCGTGGGCTGCGTATGTCATATTGGCAGAGAGTGGCCCACTGCTTTTCTGCTCGGGTGTCGCAATCGGAATGTACCCACAACTTGACACATTGGAGTAAAGAGATGTGGAAGAACAGGGTCTCCAGCCAGGAATCAAGCGTACTGGGCAAGTCAGCACGTCGTTCCCTGACTTTCTCTGTTTGCCTCTGCTGTCTCAGCTCGCCACGTCTGTGCAGACACCGTTCAGATCTGGTTGTTTGAACCGCACTTGTCAAGATCTTCGTCAACTTCACTGTTTGTCGTCGCGTTTGAATGTGTGGGAAAAGGTGACGAAGATCGGCACGACACGGGTGACCCGCCCGAGCAGCTCGGATCATCTTAAGAACTGGAGGAGTCACTGCCCCTTGTGTTCCTGTCGAGCCACATTGAACTGTTTCAGGTCCGGCATGCCGGAGGAGGCCGCTGAAGCTGTTGCAGAAGGGCGCCCCTCAGAGACGATGCGACAGGCAGAGACCCCAATGGAGGATGCGGCGCATGCAGCGCTCCCGCTGCAGCCTCGGAGCTCTTCCAGGTTTCCGACCTTTGACACCCATTAAATGCAGGCGGGGACGCACTATACTGCCGATCGAGGCCAGAAGTGGCGGAGGGTGAGCCCGACGCGGACCGAGGCAAAACGCAAATGCCCTTGTGCACATGACAGTCTTGCAAGAAACTTACAGACACCTGGCATTCTGGAGGAGCTTTTGCGGAGTATCTGTCCCTCTCTCTGGCTTTGTTAGTTCTCCTTCTGCCTCTCTCTCTTTCTCTCTCTCTCTCTCTCCCTCTCTCTCCCTCTCTCTCTCTCTCTGTATATATATAATATATACATGTGCACGGAGTCTCTCTCTCCCTCTCTCCTCTCTCTCTCTCTGTCAATTGCACTGTTTTTTTCTGTGGTCAAGTGTGGGCTGCATGCATGAGAAAGACCGGCAGCACTCATAGAGCCGCCGCCCGGTCTGCGCTTTTGAAACAGGCGAAGAAGATGCCGATGCCAAGCCGCAGTCTTGGGGAGAGATCTCGTCGGAGAGGGTGATCACTCTGTCGCATGAACTGTGTTGGTTTGGGCATAGTACATATAATTTACATATATATATATATGTATATATAGTATGATATATATCAAATCAAATCATATCATATCATACCAGGTCATATCATATCACACATATTGGCTGATTGTATGTACTTAACATATATGCTTAAGCTGAGCTCTGCTCGTATATGGTATGTCTGGCTATGTCTGACTGATGTTTGTGCTCAAACCGGCTCTGCCAAGGTCAATCGCGAGTGCTTCTTTCGACCTGGGCATCGTCTATGTTCTTCGCCTTCCTGCCTTCGTGGCCCCCAGCGCTGACGTCTTCGAGCCTGATGATGATGAGCTGATTGCAGAGCTCGAGGAGGGCGAGGTGCCCTGACCAGTCAATCATGCTAGCATAGATTTGCGCACCACGACGATCAACACCACGTCGACCAAGACGACCGCTTGGACCAGGACAGACGACCAAGACGATCAAGACGAAGCGACCACCAGAGTAGGAGACTCCCCCCGAGACCATCAGGAGACCACCAGGAGACCAGGGGACCACCAGGAGACCACAAGCACATGATGGCTTGACAAGAAGGCTTCTCGCGATGCAACTTCCCAACAACTACTCATTGTCTCATTAAGAAATGCCCACCATGCTTCTCGCGGTAGACTGGCGGGATTCAGGCCGTCTGCGCTGATGCTTAGCCCCCCCCCACTTCCTGGCCGGGATTCAAGAGGACGCCCAGACGGCCAAAAAGGTGGCCAATGTATTGGATTCTACAGCGGATCTAGCTTTCCGGGGGGACCCATCGCACGGTCTAAATATTAGAGCGTGGGTGCAAGCTATGCGCGGTGCCAGAGTGGGAGCCCCGTCGGGGGTGCGGCTACAGCTAATCTACCAGGCTTCTGTATCCTTCACTTTTGAACGGCATAGTGTGTACCACACTGTTTGGGGAATGATGCGTGATCAGAGGGGCAAGCTGGCAAGCGCACTCGCAATCTGCAGCATGCATATCGGAGGAGATCGAGCTGGTGGAGATCCTTGCCTTTCCCGAAGAGGGACGGGTGTGGCTTGCTCAGCCATGGGATGTTGCCCACCTGAGTGGTTGTCAAAATTAGGGTCCCTTGTTGGGGTACCCTAAATATTAGGTGCCGTATTATAATAAGGACCCAAAAAGGGATCATAATTTTGACAACCACCCACCTGAGTGTTCGATCTTTGCTTCATGGGCCAGCAAGTGAGGCGTGGGAAGTTGAAGTCTCCGGAAGGTTGGATCACCTTGCGGATGCCTGGCATCCTTAGCCTCTACCTACCAGCTATAACATCGTGATGGGCTTTGCTTGCTGTACATGGTATTGATCTGAGGAACTCGGCCACGGGCACAAACTGGGTCGCCGGCTATTCTGAAGCTCAGCTCAGAAAGTGTTGTGTTCCCTCAGCTTGTCTAGAATCAATGCTGCAAGAGCCATGGTTGAGTTACTCTCGGCGTATGCAAAGCTCACGATGCCACAACCTGCATTTTTTCAGGACAGGGGCGCAAGCTTCTCGGCTGAACTTAGATTGATGTCTTGCTTGATGATGCTCGTGGCCTACCGCCAGAGAAGCATTGACGCAGCCCTCCTGCCAAGGTGACCAGGTGTCCCAGGAGAGCAGGCAGGTGTCAGAGGAGGGTAAGTCGGAGGCATCAGTCTCAGAGCAGGAGCCACGAGACGAGCGGTTGGTGCTTTAGGGCATGAGGTGCATCAGCCGGAAGATGCGAAACTGGCAGGATCCCACAGCGCCCTACAAAAAGGGCGTCTACATTCTTGTGCGTGCTGCGTATGTCGCACACGATGCCGACAACTTCGCGCCCGATGACGACGAGCTGGTTGCAAGGGTGGAGGAGGGTGAAGACTCTTTGCACATTTATTAACAAGTTGATGGACCAACAAGACTCACATGCCTTTCAGGGGTGAGTGATACATACATATATATATATATATCTATACATATGCATATATATATACACATGTATACACACATGTATATATATCTACATATATATATATATACACATGTGTATATATATATATATCTCTATATATATATATATATAGCATTCTATCTTTTACATCAAGAGCCAAGGAAGTAGAAGTCGTAGAGGTGGTCGACTTTGTGGAGGAGGACAGAGTGCATTGAGCTCAGACATGCAAGCCCGGCGGAGCGGTATCCTGTTACCTAAATCCCTAAACCCCTAAACCCTAACCCCTAAACTCCTAAACCCTAAACCCTAAACCCCCCCTAAACCCTAAACCCTAAACCCCTAAACCCTAAACCCTCAGAAGAGAAATATCTGCTGATGCTTCATCGGATGCTGTCAAGCGACCCAAGAACGAAGCACCATCATCGGCAAAGTTCCATCCCCCCATGGCTGCTCGAGCTCCTGAATTCCGCCATCAGAGTGTCCCCTAGAGCCCTACAGCATCACTGCAAGCTCGCAGCCACCGCTCACCCCAGATCTGAAATCCGGTTCTCCGGATTTCCTTGTTTTGTTTTCTGCTGCCATCCGAAATTCACGTGAAACTTGCAAGAAGAAGGGCAATTTCTCGACCCAGGCGTGGCAGGATCCTCGAGCCAAGTGGTTGGATTACCCTCCTGAGACTTGAACGAGACTGGCAGACTTGGTCGTGCCACGAAAAGCAACCTCAGTGACCTAACGTCCCTTTCCAACCGAGGAACAGGATCACTGGCACGGAATGGATTACGCCGAAGGCTGGTGGGCACTGGGAAACAGATTTGTACCCTCAGCTTGGGTAGTCAAAGCCCACAGCGGTATGGCGCATTCTTTCGAGCGAGTTGACACTGAAAAGATGGCTGTGTGGGGAGACATTGCATACTTTCCCTGTGCTTGGCCGGAAGTAACTTAGCTCTTGACAGGATCCTGTTGACCATGGCCTTCGAGGTGCTGGGACAGTTTTGTGTGCAGCCTGGAAAACCGCTGGTTGCTGTGACTGACGTGAATTCTCTTTTTCCCTCAGTCCTGATTCCCTGCATCGTTTGCGCCTTGCCATTCCCTTTTGTTGCCTTCCCTGCAAGCTCCACCACAGCTTTTGATTCGTCAAACGCCAGCGTGGCAGGCATTCCAGTGTTCCTCTAAACCCTAAACCCTAAACCCGAAAGGGGGCCCAAGCCAGGCGACAGAGAAGAATCTTCCTCCGAAGGCGAGGAAGGCGATGGACCGTCGAGGCCACTGCCAGTAGCTGCTGATGAAGTATCAATAGACCATAGTACTACAATATATGAAAACACGCTAATATGCCATAGAGGACCATAACCTACTGTATAACAAATATACTAATATACTAAAACATGCTACAACATGCTATAGTGACCATAATCTACTGTATAATATATTATGTTATACTAGAATATAGTATGCCTCCATCAGCTACGAGGACGTGGAATCGTGCAGCAGTGCAATCAGGGTGCAATCAGGTCACTCTGTTTCGCAGCACGCGGCAAGCACATTCTGCAGGCACGAAGGGAAGGAAGAAGTGGACACGCCTCCTGACAAGAAGATGTTGACTCAAGCTGTTCTTTTGATGTGTGTACTTGGGGGGAATGCCGGGTGCTTGTGCCCACAATCTCTCTGCTCGGGCATGTGACCATGTGCCGGCCTGCCACATCGCACAAGCTCGAGCCGCTTTTGCTACTTGCAACTTTCATCTGAGGAACGCTGTTGACAGGATGAACTTGGAGGAGAGTCTTCTTCAATTCGAAAAGTTTCCCCACATGTCTACTGTTGCAATCTGCCAGGAGGAGGATGCGAGCCACCTGGCCGAAGTGAGTCCAGTTTGTGGCATTCATAGGTCAGCTTTGGTCTCTCTGTCAAGGTCGGCGGAAGGCATCCGAGTTGGAACAGGAGCTGGGCGTGCTGGAGTCCTTACGGGCCCTCATCGTCCCTAGGGCATTTCCGAAAAAATCATTTCGCGGTTCCCGGCTGCGTGAGACAACTGCCGGACCGGATTGGGTTTGTAAGTTGTCAGCCTTGCCTTGGCTGACAGGAGGAACCCTACGAAACGGGCATTTACCTCCTGGTGCGGTCTGCATTTGTGGCATACGATGCCGACAACTTTACCCCAGACGACGACGAGCTCGTCGCAGAGCTCGAGGAGGGTGAAGACGCTTTGTGCGGTGTTTAGAAGGTGTGGAACAGTTTATCAAAAGCACTTTGAACTGGAACTTGGAATGCCATTGACGTGACATCACGCCTCCAAGGAAGTCGAGGTTGTAGAGGTGATCGATTTTGTCGAGGACGACCGAGTGTTCCCAGCTTAGGATCCACGTGGTGCTTGCTGTCATGAGCAGTTTCCCTGCCATTCGGCAAAGCATTGTACATACACTGAGGCGCGGCAGGCTCCATGATCCAGATGGATGGATTACGCTCATGAGACTGAGCCGAACGAGCTTGACGGCTGTGCGGTATTCGCATGAGAACTTGTCACCGGACAAAACCCCCATGCCCAGGAACAGAGCGACCGGCGCCAAATGGGTCACTCCGAAGGCTGGTGTGCCACGACCCAAAATTTCTAGATTCTAGCCCGGTATGCCGGCCCAATGCACGACATCTGCTTCACCGGGAGCTCCGAACCATCGGATGTGATGCGTCGACAGCCTTTTATCCGCCATGCGAACATTGCGAGAGAAGTTTGATTTGTCCACGACCGACCAATCCGGTTGCCAAAACTCATGTTCATACCGTATTAGATACCACGCTTCGCGATTGGCAGGAGTCCGGCAACGACTTTCGAGGTGCGGATTTGTTTGCAGCAACGGCTATGATTATAGCGCATCCAGCTGTTTCAAGACACCAATCAGTGATACTAGCATGCTTCCTATATGCTTCCTTTTCTATCCGGATGCCACCAACCACAGAGAGTCGGGCAGATACTCTTTGTTGTGGACAGCCAGCTCTGAGGTGCCTCAAAGACCGCCGCCTCAGAGCCAGGTGAGCAAGAAGAAGGTTCCCACTCCGAAGACGAGGATGGCAACGAACCGTCCAGGCATCGACAGATCAACGGCTGGCCAGAGCTGATACCTCGATTACGTGAGTCGGGCAAAAGTTATTAGCAATCCCTTTCAGGCGCCAAAGAGTGGCCGACGAGGAAGACAAGCGTCTTGACCGAAACTGGCAGTTGCTTAGTCTCGTGGCTGAACGTTTCTGGGGCACACTTGCTGGCTCGTATACCTCTTGAACACCATCCGAGCGCTCCTAGACATGAGCTCCCTGTCTCTGTGCGCGCCACTGTAATCCACCAAATGGGAGTTTCCGAATGTAAGGGGTACCTTATTTTGGCGTCCTTATAGTAAGAATCCCACTATTTACGGTACTATGTTAGGGTCCCCTATTTTCGGAAACCCCCATATGTCCGTGAGGTGGGGCATGTGTTGGATGGCCTTGGCGGCGCGTTGTCACGGTGGTCATATCCCCGCGGTTCGAACTCAACTTCTTTCTGGTACTGCACTGTCACCGTGATGGCACAACCACGGCTGCGTGACATTCCCACGGTTCCCGATCAATTTTCTCTTTGTGTCAATGCATTCTCACGGCAGTTGTATCCCCCTCGGACGGTTCCCGGTCCAACTTCGTCGCACCGCGGCAGTCTCCACGCTTTGCAATCAACTTCTTCATCATGGCACTTTCTCACCGCGGTGGTGTCCCAGTGCATTTGCACTGCAGTGGTATCTTCACAGTTCGCTTCATGTCGGTGCTTTCTCGCGATGGTATCCCTGCACGGTCAACTTCGGCGTGGCCGCCTTTTCTCACTGTTGTGGCATCCCCACAGTCCGTAGGGCACCTTCGCGATCAACATCCTTATCTATGGCTGCACGAACTCACCGCGGTGGCTCTGCGGAAGCTTCTGTGGGTTTTTCATCTCGGTGGTATCCCCTCTGGTCAATATTCTACCCTGCCGGCAGAGTCTGACCGTTGCGCCGCAGCTCGCAGCCAACTTCCTCGCGGTGGCAGTCTGTCAACAGTGTGATTTTTTCCGTGTCGTCGTTCTTTATGAATCTCCGTTGGTCCTTGTTTCTCTCAGGCAGAGCTCCTGCCCGGGTCAATCCCTCACCCCGCCTCTCAGACCCAAGAAAGGGAGGGGGGGGGGGCTGCCCAAGACAAGTTTAGGGTTTAGGGTTTAGGGTTTAGGGTTAAGCTGAAGTCCTCCGGGTTGGGCGTGGGCTTCCGTGCCGGGCTCCTAGCCGAGGAGCCCTGCCATGAAGTGGACTTCTCCAGAGGACGGGGTTTAAGAGCAATCTGCTTCTTCGTTTTTGCGTGGGAGTCCTGGAAGTCATAGTCCAGTTCCGACTCTTTCGTGCTTTCAGGACGCCGCGAGTGTCGATGCAGAGGCAGAAGGCAGCCAAGAGAAATGTAGTCCAAAGTCCTGTGCCTGCAAGTGCTGTAAGCACGATCATGCAGGCTGACTCGTGCCTCATCTCCGATCTCTGGTTAAACCCTCCAGCGGCATGTCATGCTGTTCGAGTGCATCTGCCACAGGCGAGCGGAAGGCATCAGGCTCACAGGGGGCGGAGGAGGAGCTGCTGGCGCATCTTTAGATCCGTTAGATCCCATCGTAAGAAGCATTTCTCTGTCTTCGTTTTGGAACACTTGGCACGACCGGATTTCTGGCAGGATCCAGTGCCCTTCGAAACTGGATTCTACGTTCTTGTGCGAACTGCATTCGTGGCACTGGATGCCGACAACTTCTCGCCCGACGACGAGGAGCTTGTGGCAGAGCTTGGGGAGGGCGAAGACTCCCGGAGGAATCGTATGTGGAATACTTTCATATGCTGACACCACGCAATCTCACAAATCGCGCCTTGCAGCGTAAGTCTTGGCCAGAGCCAAGGAAGTAGAAGTTGTGGAAGTGGTGGACTTTGTCGAAGAAGAGAGAGTGTTCCCAGCTTGGAGATTGGAACTGGACCACTGATGGTGCATCTTCTCTGCTATTTCGCCGTACTTGCCGGCGTCCTGAACCCAGGCGGGGCAGGCTCCGCGACTTCGACGGATGGATTACCCTCCTGAGACTTGGTCAGTGTTTGGCGAGGTCTCAGCCTTGCGCTAAGCCCACCGTGGATGAACTTTCGATCAGCCGAGGAACAGAGCCACGGGCACTGAATGGGTCGCCCCGACAAGCCCGGCTCAGGTGCCTCGGAGCCAGCACGCATAGTCTGTTAAGGCGTTAAGGCGACAGTGATTGCTTGATGTTTGTGGTCGCACGCAGTGGCACCGTGCTCAGGGTTGAAAGCATACCAGTTGAACACATTCGTGATTGCAGGAATCGGTGGATGACAATGCCCAAGGCGCATGCTTTCAATCGTGGACCATGAGAGCATTCTAAGGGCAGCTTCTCCAGTCAGGTTTAGCGATTTACTAAGACATTCCAGCAGTGGCCATGTCGGCTGCAAGCCATCAGTTCAGCTTCAGCTGAAGTTTGCTGAATTTTCCAGCTGCAATCCGGGTGCAGGTCCTCAGACTCGTCCAGGTGATTCCCAGGAAGATGCTTCCTCTGACGTTGAAGCTACCAGTGAACATTCCAGGCACGGTCAAGTTGCGCTATGGCTTGGGACTCCCTGTCGCGCATCGTCGGAGCAACGGGCGGACGGCACACCCTGCTTGACCATGCAGGCCACCCACAGTCGTCGACGACGGTGTGGATGCGTTGCCAGGCGGCAATTAGCCGGGGCTTTGCCCGGGGTCAACCACACCGCAGCCCCACGTCATCGGGTCGCACATGCGCAGAAGGCTCTTGTTGAAGGGAGGGAGGGCGGGCGTTCTCACATGAATGCAAGAAAGCTTGAAGATTGCAATACCCAGCCCCAACAATTAGCACCACAAGCACAGCATGCCTTGAAGCTCCAGACCCGTCTAAAACCTACGCAAGTGGAATTCAGCCTTTTTACGAGATGTCCAAAAAGGATGTCCTGTTTGGTGTCGCCTTATGCACCCTACTGTGTCCAAACATGCGCGACTGGCCGAAATAGCTGCCAACAGCACCAGAGCAAAGTTGCAAGTGCAGCGCGAAGGTGCCGTTGAATATTTTGTTTCAGTGGCGATGATGTTGTATCATGCTATAAAATGTAGTAGCGTATTATACTGCACTGTGTTGTATCATTGTATAATATTATGCTGTATTATATTGTATTCATGTTTTCTACCATTTTATGTTTGATGGACTGTCTGTCAGCTTCGAGCTTAGGACCCCCGGCTCTGAAATGGAAGACTCCCGGCAGGACGGAGAACTTTCTGCTGCCGCTTCCTGATGCCCCCCCCCTGTGTTCCAAGTCACTGCAAGTTCTCGGTCTTGCTTTCAGGACGATGCAAGTGTCGATGCAGATGATGCAGGCAGCAGAGAGAAGCTCAGCCCACGTAAGCGCCATGTGTGTGAGCGTCAAAGCTTCCTCGTCTTTCCTGCAGCCCGTCCAGCGTCCGGTCATGCTGCAAAACTCTCTCAAACGCATCAGACACAGACACAGGCGACCGGGAGGCGTCACACTCTGCGGAGGAGGAGGAGGAGGAGCTGTTGGCATGCCTTCAGTTTTGAAATGTATTGAACGCGTGGCCTGGGATGGAAGCTGGCAGGATTCGTCAGTGCAGTTCAAAAAGGGGTCCTATGTTCTTCTGCGACCCGCTTTTGTGGCACTTCATGCCGACGACTTCTCTCCGGACGATGATGAGCTTGTTGCAGAGCTGGAGGAGGGTATGGCGCCTTGGCACCGTAAGTTATCAGCGAAGTTAGTTTCAATGGCAAGAGCTGAGGAAGTAGAAGTTGTGGAAGTGGTGGACTTTGTCGAAGAAGAGAGAGTGTTCCCAGCTTGGAGATTGGAACTGGACCACCGATGGTGCATCTTCTCTGCTATTTCGCCGTACTTGCCCGCTTCCTGAACCCAGGCGGGGCAGGCTCCGCGACTTCGACGGATGGATTACCCTCCTGAGACTTGGTCAGTGTTTGGCGAGGCCTCAGCCTTGCGCTAAGCCCACCGTGGAACTCTCGATCAGCCGAGGAACAGAGCCACGGGCACCGAGTGGGTCGCCCCGACAACCCAGGTGCCTCCGAGCAAGGACGGACAGATGTGACCTGCCATGGGTAGTCGGCTGAGTGCTGCTTACTTACATGTTTGCCTTGGCAGGATACCGTGGACGACGATGCCCCAGGTGTGGCCTGCGTTTCATGCAACAGTTGCCGGCGAGTTCATTGCCTTTATTTGCTCCGTTGGAATCTGAGCGTTCGGCGAAGCCTTCTAGCTGCGACGCTTTGTCGTCTTGCTGCGCATTGCGTCATGTAATGTTGCCGGTGACAGATTGGCCATGTGGCAACACTACCCACTTGTAGGAAGGAAGTATATGGTGCACCATGAAAGGTCGTTGACGAAACAAGTGCTAGGAGGAGTGTATCCGCTGAACCAAGATCATATTGCTGGGCGTTCGGCACCTAATATGCTGCGCGCCTGCATAGGTTAGGTCCTGTCACATCTTATTGCCTGTGCCTGGAGGGCTGCGAGTCCTGATCAGATCCTTGGTTGATCCTTACATCTATAGACATCAGCCCTCATCCCTTCAAGCCGAACCCAAACCCTAAACCCTAAACCCTCATTATACTATACTATACTATACTATACTATACTATACTATACTATACTATACTATACCATACCATACTATGCTATACCATACCATACTATACCATACCATACCATACCATACCATACCATACCATACCATACCATACCATACCATACCATACCATACCATACCATACCATACCATACCATACCATACCATACTTACTCTGCTGTGCTGTACATGATATACGAAACTGTACTATACCTCGAGTGGCAGGCCAGGAGTTGCACCCGGAGCTGGAAGAAGCAGAGATCGCCAGGGAGTCCTCCGTGGAGCCCGAGGAGCCTGATGAGCCGTTGCCCGGACGAGGAATTTAGAGGTTTAGGGAATTTATAGGGTTTCGGAAGTTTGGGGTTCAGTGAATTTAGGGTTTCGGAAGGTTTGGGTTTTAATTCGGAAGTGTAGGGTTCAATTGCGGGGTCAAGCTTAGGGTTTCGGAAAATTTAGGGTTTCGGAAGTTCAGGCTTCAGGGCTGTCATGGTTCAACTGAGATATTGGAGGGGTCTTCTTCTGCGCTGAGCATCTCAGGCCCGTGCAGGACTCGCCAACTCTGCTGCCCGGTCTCTACATCCTCCTGCGGCCTGCCTTCGTGTGCCTCGGCGGAAGGGCCCTCGGCCTTTCAAAGATCCCTACAATATACAAGACTGTAAGACAACATTCAATACTAACAATACTATAATTTACTATAACCGCCTATAATCTACTTTAACATATTGCGATATACTATTCTATCATATCATATCCTTAGGCCGCTGTTTGGCTCCGTTGCCAGGTCACCGGAGGCCAAGATCTTCGCACCCGAGGATGACGAGCTCGTTGCGGAGCTCGACGAGGGCCAGGCCGCGATCGGCATTAGGTTTAGGGTTTAGGGTTTTAGGGCTTTGGGTTTAGGGTTTAGGGTTTTAGGGTTAAGGGTTTAGGGTTTAGGGCACACTTGGAGCTCATGTTCGTGCGAGTGAGCACGCAGTTCTGAACGGCCGACATTTAGCATTTTCTAGCATTTGTTTGCACTATCTCGCTTTTCCTTATATTTTCTAGCATTAGCTATCACTGTCTAGCCTTTTCGTGTTTGGCCTAGGGGTTGCGTGTTAGCTTTGAGCAGTTTGTCGAAAAACATCCGTCCGGGCCCTGGCTGGTTTAGTGTTCAGGGTTCACAGTGTCGGGTTGTAGTCTTGGGACTACGCAGTCTGTTGTGTGTCCGGACAAGCTTTTTCATTCCTTCCACCAGCATAAATGACGAGCACGTGGGCAAAGGAACTATCTAGCTTTTTATTTCCCTAGGTTGCTCTAGCCACCCTGGTTGGGCTAGATTTTCCTGTGGTCCTGAAGATGACGGCCGCGAAATGACCACCAGTGTTTCCTTTGATTTCCTATGAGTTCAAGCTTTCGAACATGGGGCATGGATCCGCGGATCTTCTTGTGGGTACAGCGCAGTGAAACAATGCTGGGGCATGGCTACCGGTGCTTTGTGGGTTTGCAGCACTCCAAAGTCAAGAAATGGCCATCCATCCGGAACAAGAGCATGTACAGACATGCACATGTGACATGCGTTTTCGTTTGTGGTTTTGCTTTATCATCACATCCTCGCGGATGTAGTCCCTCCCACACCGGAGAAATCTAGATGTTGCAAGCCACATGGAGGAGATCGAGGTGACAGAGATCATCGACTTTGAGTCGGAGAAGCGTCTGTGGATAGCTTAGAATAGGGTTTTGGGGCCCGTTATACTATAATTATGATAAGGAACCCCCCAAATAGTATAGTATAGGTAATTATTTAGGCTTATATATTACTAGCTGAAGAGCACTTCCGTGTAGACTTGGCGCCTGACCACCTCGAGAAGTTGTAGTTTTTGTTGGCCAGTACGCATACGATACTATACAGTACAGTACAGTGCGGCACAGTACGGCACAGTACAGTGTAATGTACTATAGTATAGTGTGGTAGGGTAGGGTAGAGTACAGTCTGGTACAGTATAGTACAGTATAGTATATAGTATAGTCTAGTCTAGTCTAGTCTAGTCTAGTCTAGTATAGTATAGTATAGCATAGCATAGTATAGTGTGGTATGGTATATAGTGTAGAGTATAGTATGGTACAGTATAGTATAGTGTGGTATGGTATATAGTATACAGTATAGTATGGTACAGTGTAGTATAGGATGGGTCCTACATGGATGGCACCAGCTGTTTTGCCACATAAGGCGTGGCAAGCTAAAGGATCCAGATGGCTGGATTACGTTGATGACACTTGACTGCAAGAAGCCGGTTTCAAACCTTTCAGACATTCATGCCATGCCCATGTGGGGTTGACTCTGCACATGCCAAGGAGCAAGGCGACTGGAGCAAAGTGGGTTTCTGCTAAGGCTCACCGACATGATCGAACACTTTTGGAAGCCTTAGCGAAGTTTTACATGGGCAAGTTGAAGTCATGTCTCAACGAGCAGTAGTGCCACCACGGCATTCGAGCCACCGCGTATTGCAGGTTCTTCCGGAGGATGCCGACTACACAGGCACATCGGCACAGTAAGGGTCTGTCGAATGATGCATGTGCGAGACTTAACAACTTCACATGGAGAAGAAGCAAGTTCCGAGGAAACTTTACTATACTATACTGTGCTATATATACTACACTATATACTGTATACTGTATACTATATATACGATATGCGATATACTATAGATTATATACTATATACTATATACTATATACTATCGGAAGGTGATGGCGAAGCCTCGGAGGCAGGGGAAGATCGAACGCCGCTCAGCCGACGGGTTTCCTTCCACGAGCTCCGGCCTCGGCTCTTGGCTCGGGGACGGCCCCCAAAGGGGCCAAGCCTACTGTAGGGTTTAGGGGTTTAGGGTTTAGGGGTTTAGGGTTTAGGGTTTAGGGTTTAGGGTTTAGGGGTTTAGGGATTTAGGGGTTTAGGGTTTAGGGGTTTCGGGGTCTAGGGGTTCGGGTACTGCAAGTTTTCATGATCCTTTGATCAGACTTCGAATTCCGAGTGCAATCGCGCAGCGCACAAGGTCCGAGCCGGCGGATGGCGACTCCGACCCGGAGGACCAAGGTTGGGCGTTCTCACCTGTGGTTAGTAGGGAATGGAAGAATGGTAGTAATAGTAGTTATAAAGTTATAATTTCTACCTTATAAAGTTATAATTTCTACCTTATAAAGTTATAATTTCTACCCCATTCCTCCATTCCCTACTAACGAAAGGTAAGTGTTAGACAACTCCAGGCTGCATCCTTGCGCGTCCTCCGGTCTGCCGAGAGGTGACATGGAGGCCGAGGAAGATGCCGGCACCGAGCCTGCCGAGCCTGGGACGGGGCCTCTGAAAGAGCTTCTTAGGCCCTGAGAGAGGTAGAAGGCTGTGAGGTTTTGTGTGCTGCGTGCTCTTGTGAGGCCGAAAGGGCGGCGCAAGCTCTTCGACGTCGGCCTCTACGTTCTCCGGCGCCCGGCCTTCGTGTCCCCCAGGGCGGAGCTCTTCGAGCCCGATGACGACGAGCTCGTCGCAGAGCTGGAGGAGGGCGAGGCCGGGAGCACAGGAGAAGGCACCCAAAGACGCTCGTGATCGTGCAGAAGTGACCGAAGGAAATCGAGATAGTGGAGGTTGTGGACTTCCGAAATTTGGGGCGAGTGTGGCGGCCCGAGCGTTGCATTGACAGAGCTGGGAGCAGGCCACGTCATGGAGTTGTCGGCTTGCGTTGGAATGGCACCACAGAGCAGAGCAGAGCTGTCCCAGAGTAGATCGCGGTGTCGTGGGTGCGACCGGCTTGCATGTGAAGCCCGTGCAAAGCCCGTGCAAGGCGTGGGAAGCTAAAGTCGCCGGAAGGTTGGATCACCTTGAGGACGCCTGACTTTACCAGAGTTGCTCCAATAATGCCACTTTCCACACCGTCGGAACAGCGTTCGAGGAACTCTGCGACCGGGATCAAATGGGTCGCTCCGAAGGCCGGGTCTTCTGACGATTCTGACGCCACTATAATATGTCATGTGCTACATATTATATTATATGGCTACATGCTACATCTCTACTCAAAACTCCCCCCTCCAGCTCGATTTCCCCTTCCGATTCTGTGCCCTTGCAGCTGCCAGGACGAAGGCGCCAGCCTTTCGACTGCAACGAGTTTCCCTCCCCTTTTTTTTATAAGGGCCGACATGCTTACAGTGCCTGGTAGCAGCAAGTCGCAGCTCTACTTTTCGGCATAGGCCTATATTCGCTAAGCTGTCAAACCTAAGCGGCTCAGAGGTGACCAGGCGCACGACTTGGAGCAGGAGCTTGTTCTGCTCTTCCTAAAGCTTCATGGCCAGAGACCATGCCCTCGTATGATACGGGTGCCGAGTGCTGAGTCTGTCTTACGACTTCTGGTCGTTCGCTGTACGTAAAAGGAAGCCATTTGGGCCTGCCGCACTCGAATTGGCTAGCAGGGATTTTGTACGTGGCTGCCAGGATCCGCCGCCTTACCCGAAGGGATTCTACATTCTTGTGCGATCTGCATATGTTGCGTACGATGCCGACAACTTCGCGCCTGACGACGACGAGCTTGTTGCAGAGCTGGAAGAGGGTGACGACGCTTTGCGCAGCAACAGCCATGCACGTCGCCTGTGCGCCAGGAGTGATGTCTGAAAAAGAACGATCCAAATGATCCAAGGAAGTCGAGATTGTGGAGGTAGTCGACTTCGTCGAAGAGGAGAGGGTGTTCCCAGCTTAGCACCATGTGCTGTTCAGAAGTTCTGGCAGCCACTTGTAGCCTCCGGGAACACATGCTTGGACCCAGGCGTGGCAGGCTCTACGATCCGGATGGGTGGATTACCTTGCTGAAACTTGTCGAATTCTGGAAGACTGCGGGTCAGAAGAACGCTGCCTCTGAATGAGGAACAGAGCCACCGGAGCTGAGTGGGTCACCCCGAAGGCGAAGAGTTGAAGGGGTGCAACACGCGGGTAGAGGGCACGGCTTCGTGTGAAAAGCTGCACGAGCCATCGCCAATGTGCCCGCGGACGACAACAGAGATGTTCCAGCGACAGTTGACAAGAGTAGTACTGCACATGTCAGGTAGAGGTGGATGCTGGCAGCCGAGGCACGTGGAGTTACATTGCATGTGGTTTGTATGATCACTGCATGCATGCATGTACGCATGCAGGCTCATGCCAAATTCATATACATGTAAGCAACTTGCATGAGCAGCATCTGTGTACTATGCGAGACTGTATGATGCATACATGTCTGAGAGTATGTCAAAGTATGTTTAGATATCATGCAGTACAGTTTAGTATAGTATAGATAGTATAGTATTGTACTGTACAGTAGTGTATTCTATACAGTACAGTACAGCACTGTACGACACTACTGTATACCGCGCTATAGTATACCTTACTGGATTATACGAATACAGTATTCCACTATAACAGCCATGATTTACCATGTTACAACATGCTATACTAACTAGACTAGACGATATTCCACCATAACACATTCTGCCGTCAGAGGACATGGTAGAGCCGAGTAGAGCAGAGTATATTTGCAATGATGCTTGCGATACTCTACCGTAAATGTGTAGCGGAATGTATTTACTGCAGCATGATGAACTGTAACACTTCAGTGCCGCACCATATCATATCATAGCACAGTAGAGTACAGTGACGTAATGTAAAGTATAGTCTAGTATAGTATGCAGTACGGCATAATTCTGTGCTACAAGGCAACCTCTAACTTGCTTTATACACATACATGCGTAATATTTGTAGTATCATAACTTACCATGCATCAGGTACAAATGCGGCATAATTCGCTGCGTTATGACATGATAGGTTTTATTGTAAATTGATGCTATATTCTACGGCATGATATGACATGACATGTCACGGTAGTGTATGATATGACATGACATGAAGTGGCAGGTTGTGATATGAGATGTTATGACATGTTCTGGTGAGATCACAACATCGTATCATACCATACCATGTCACATCACATCGCATCATGTGCTTATACGACTGCTTATACGGTCGCATGTATTGATGTCCATATTTGTCTGTTGATTTATTTGTCAGTTTATGTCTTGTGTAGTTCTATATCTGTTTATCTGTACATAGGTATACACATACATACATACATACATACATACATACATATACATATGCAAAGGCATATGCATATGCATATACATATGCATATGTATTTACATATGTATGTGTGTATGCATACATGGATGTATGTATGTATGTATGTATGTATGTATGTATGTATATACTCATGCTCAAGAATATGTATGGCTTTGTGTGCATGCAGTTTACAACACTCGAACATGCAGGTAAATGTTTGCCAACACATGCTGGTGTCAGTGTGTGAGGTGTATGTGAGTGTGTGCAATGCAGCAGCTCCTGTATCTGGTTTAGCACGAAATTAAATTTAGTCTACAGACGTGCTCCTCTCTCTGTCTTTCTTGTTTCATTTTCTCTCTGCTTCGCTCTCGCTCTCGCTCTCTCTCTCTCTCTCTCTCTGATGTTCTCTCTCGCTCTGTCCCTTTCTGCCTGCCCA
Source organism: Symbiodinium sp. CCMP2456 (assembly GCA_905221635.1). Taxonomy (NCBI): domain Eukaryota; class Dinophyceae; order Suessiales; family Symbiodiniaceae; genus Symbiodinium; species Symbiodinium sp. CCMP2456. The sequence continues at coordinate 63,371 of CAJNDV010032074.1, read as the reverse complement.
CCCATGCCTGCCGGCCAGCCTGCTTGCCTGCCTGACTTCGTGCATGAAGGGATGCACGTATGTGTGGGGGCTTCGCTGCTTGAGTGTCCGTATGCAAGAATCGAAGCAGGAAAGGGCTGTGTGTGCTCTATTGTGTTCCTGTTCGCCATGTTTGTGCGTAGGCACGCGTGTATGTATGTATGGATGATTGTATGCATGTATGTATGTTTGTATGGGTGCGATGTATTGGCGTATGCACATACGTATGTACATATGTATGTACATATGTATGTACATATATATATATATATAGATGTACATATGTATGTGCATATGTATGTACATATGTATGTTATGCATGTATGCATGCATGTATGCATGTATGTATGTATTCCGAAACAGGATCTTTTGTTACCGTTGCCGGTGGTAAGTCCAGCAAAGCTGCACCTCAACAGAGGCCCCAGATTCTGGACTTTGCCTGAGCCAGGTGAATCTGACGATGATTACTCCTACTCGGAAGATGAGGATGGAAATCCGCGGCCGAGGCGCTGTAAGGGATCCCCGAACTCGCTGTAACTGTAGCCCTTTGAGGATGTCTCTGCAGTCAATGTCTGCAGGCGGCAGAGGATGGCATATGACGTGGGAGAGCATCTTGAGAGCAAGTCCATGTCTCTCTACTCTTGAAGATTATTCCTGAAGCCCTTGTTTCGGTCTGTAGTGCTTTCAGCAACGACATCTTTCTATCTAGCTGTGGAATCGGGGCAGCAGGTTTGGTAAAGCAACCAAAACAGCAAGGCTGGACAGGATCAAGCATGAAGGTGTCTCGAGACCAACTTGTCGGCATGTATGTTACTGGACTTGTGATGGGGCTTTGGGCTGCTTAAGGTACATCTTGCTGCGCCCAGCTTTCGTTGCCCGCGATGCGAAGACCTTTGACCCTGCAGCTTCGCTGCATGCGTGGGTTCCTTTGTTCTGAAACTTGGTCTGTAGAGATCGGAGGACAAGCATCTATGACCAGACCCCACGAAGCAATCCATCTTGAGTAGCACGAAGAGTGAGGAAGGCAGGATGCGAGAAATGCCTGAATAGCGCAGGATGACGATGAGGTCGTCGAGGAGCTCGAGGAAGGCGACTGTTGCTGGATGTGCCGTGGGGGTGTCACGGGTTGTGATGAGGCGACTTCCAAGGGCCCATAGCTCGCTTGGCGCATCGTATGGCTGTTGCAGGCCAAGAAGTTCGCGCGGTAGAAATCGTGGAGCTGAAGGAAGAGAAACGAGTGTTCCGAGCTCAGAACTTCCGTTTGAAGGCTCGGCTCTGTCGTGGTTTGGGTGGCGCGGTGCATGGACAGAGTGATGGAACGCTGAAGCCGTCTACCTGTGGATATGCATTTCCCCCACCTCAGTAGGTCCCAGTATGATTGCACTCCGGTGCACTGGTTACTGAAAGCTTTTTCGCAATGTTTTGTACCTTGCTGTCAATGCGGTTTTGCCCTCATCAGAACTCAGGCGAGCTCGTCTCCATCAGCCGGACCGCCCGGCCGTAGAATGTGGTTTAGTTGAATGTAATACGTCCATTCAGCCTGTAGTAGAGCCCAGTCTCGGGTACAGTAGAACTGGGTAGTGCTCTGCAGTATGCTGTTGCTGGTATTCGTGAGCCAGCACACGCCGAGCCTTTGAACGGTGACTTTGCAGTCTCTGAAGATTCCCAAGCATCCCTGAAGTCAACCAGTGCACGCTTTCTTTAGGCGAGGTATGGCGAGGTGCTTTAGTGTTTGACATCGCGTTTGGTTGTGCGGCTCTGGAGGACGGCTGGGTGACCTTTGCCAACACTGCGACGGGCGTCCGCAGAGTCGTGGCCAAGGAGGAGTGGCTGGAGACCCGCACGGCAACTCGACGGCAACGAATCCACTTCACACATGGTCACCCGGGGAAAGTCGCGAAGCGCTTGGTGGAGCTTACCGCGTGTCCGTAAAGTGTTGGTCTTCTGAGATGAAGAAACAACTAAAAGAGCCAATGCCATTCTGAGGCCGAGTCCTGGGCTTCTGGCGATGTGGGTGACTTGTTCGCATTCTGTGCCCGAGAGAGCGGGGTCCTCCCGGTGTTTTCCTTTTCCGAAGACTGTGCAGCGAGCTTTGGGCGAGCGTGGAGAAAGCTAGCAAGTCGAACCTCGGCGATCGCGGCTCAGGTGGTGAGGATGAGGAGGAGTCAGACTCTGCCTCCGAGTCAGAGCGGCGTCGGCCTCAGATAAATCAGTAGCTCAGAAGGATGGTGGAGTGCAGGTTCGTCGGCCTCGCTTATGCGAGGTCAGAAGATACCAGGCAAGCACGGCGAGTAGTTCACCGACACCTGGCCCCGGACGAGCTTTGCTGTGGGTTGGGCTCTGTCCCCTTGTCGAACTTTCGTTCTGGTTTCGAAGAGGACTTCCTACTAAATGGAGTGATTGCCACATTGGCAAGAGATCATCTGCCAGCCTTCCAAGGAAATTCGGGAGACATGATCCCTTCTTTCGCAGATGTGGGGACGGTGCACACGGACGGCGATCTCCTCAGTCGCTCCAACCAGGGTAACCTGGCATGCATTCTGAGGGCAGGGGAGATGGCTTTTGTACCGACCTTATGCCCGATGCCAACCCCACAAGCATGATGAGGGAGTATCAGAGTATCACGTAGTCTTTTTTACCCTTCTTTCGGCTTGCGCTGAAGCCCTGAAGCTCGAACAAATGTAGCAGATTTCCAGGCCCCGCACCCTCAAAACCCAACCCTGAGGACGGGATCTGCGTTGTGTCAAACAAGAATGGATATGAATGAAGCCCTAAACCCTAAACCTTAAACCCCGAACCCTAAACCCTGAAGCCTCAATGAGGAGAGCTGGCACCCACACCAAAGTTCAAGCAGCTCTATCCAGACGGCCGGCAGGACACTTGATGGCCGCCCTGAACACTGAACCCTAAACTCCAAACCCTAAACCCTAAACCCTGAACCCTAAACTCCGAACCCTAAACCCTGAACCCTAAACTCCAAACCCTAAACCCTAAACCCTGAACCCTAAACTCTAAACCGATTTCCATCCTCTACGCAATCCTGGCAGGACTCGAGGAGGACGCAGTCGGAAGCTGACGAGCAAACCGATGATGAAGATCCCTCCGAAGATGAGCCGGAGTAAGTAGTTGTCTTCAGCAGAAGTGGGTGATCTTTAAGAGGGACCCACGGATCATTGAGCAGCCAGCTCCGCTTCCGTATTTGGAGGGGGGAGGGGGGCCTGTCTTTTGCGAGCATTTAAATCTTGTCATGGGTTCCGTTTAGGGGCCACAGACACGAATTTGAGTTGCATTTGCCGGTAGTGACCTACTGCATCACAGAACCTGAACACACTGACACACTGACGTCGGGCTGCAGGCTCGGATTCTGAATCCAATGCTTCTAAACTTTGTAAACAAATTGTTATGCATTGTTCATCAGTGGTCATTCTGCCGTGCTGCCTTTGTTGACAGCCTTCGCAGTGTGCCATTGCCAAAGTGCTGTACTCGGCAGAAGTCGTTTAATATCCTGTCGCGCGCGGTCACGCGTCACCGGTCTGAAAGATCAGTACTGGCGACGCTAGCAGTGGTACCGCAGTCTACTGCGGCTGGCATAACTTGCCAGGCAACTTTAAAGACCCTGCAGCTCAGCACACGCCAGGTGTTGCCTGGCGCAAAGTGCAAAGCGCACGAGGGTCTCCCAACAAAAAATCCTGGTAAGACAGATGCAGGTGGAGTTCGGGATATTTTGCTATATGTTCGCGAAGACGCGCTTTCCGCATCTGTGGGTCAAGCATTGAGGGCCGTAAGCTGCAGCTCAGCAGACATGTGGAATGCTCCTGCTTGTTGTGTGTTGGTGAGAAAAATTTTTCGAAACTCTGAGAATATGTCCTCGACAAGTACTCCGTACTCGTAATGTCGATGATCCACGGCAGCGGTAGTATGAGGCCCGGCTACTAGAAGCACCAGCCAGAGTTTGGCTACGGCGGGTAGGCTAGACAGTCTCACTTGCAGAATGCTATGGGCCAGACAAGCCCCTTCCCAAACTGCCGATGCCCGCCGCGTCTGGCAGTGGACGGTGGAGGGGAAGGCTGTGGTTGAAACTCATGGAAGCCCACACAGACCATGCAAACCAACACCTCGTCATTTGACATCCTGTGCTGAGAAGGAGCTCACTGCGTGTCTCAGATCTTGCGGTGTTCCACAACCGATTCTAGCTCATCTGGAGCACCGGAAGCCAGGCAGACTAATTCTTCTTTCATGTTCGGTAGACGCTGTGCTCCGGTGACCGTGCAAAACCATCATCGTGGTAGTATGATCAGCTGGTTAGCACTCCCATCCAAGGGCTTGTTCGGGTCTTGGTGTCACCACCAAACCAGCTCTTCCGCTGCTCTGTGTGTTCAGTCTTGTGGTTGTCCGACCCTTGCAGTCACTCCCTTCTCAACAAGCCTTGGACTTTCTTAGACTTTGTGAGTCTCTATGAATTGCCTAAACCTTAGCTTGACTGCTTGCGCTCGGTCGTTCCGGTCACTAAGGAAGCTCAGCGACAGACTCCCACAGTCTTCGCCACCGCCTATTGGCAAGCACTTGTGGGCTCTTGGACGGGAGAGGAAGTTCCATTTGGTTGCCTGTTGAATTGGATTCAGTCTTCCATCTTGACTGCAAGTCATTGCTGAGACATGCCGCGACTGAGCTTCTGTCCTGTCGAGGATGAAGGGATGGAGGACGATTCGCTTCCAACCATGCAGGTGCAGGGTTGATAGTCGTCGCACAGTCTAAAGAAGCATGCTTCGTAGGATGGTCAGGTGCCAGGCAAGCCTGTGCAGATGTATGCACAATGTGCCTTGAATGTAGAGACTGCCCTGCAGGTCTTCGTGGAGCAGATGAACAGCGGCGTTCGCCTCATCCTGAGCTTAGATGGAATTGGCCTCGATGTGGACGCCAAGCTCGACCAGTCCTGGGAGACTTTGACGCTGGTCTTCAACGGCGTAGAGAAGACCATACGCCTTGGGGGCGTGCAGCATGTCTCCGTGTACAAGAACCCTGGCCCCTACCGGAGACTCGAGCAACTGGAGGCATCAAGCGACCCCTTCTGGGCAGTCCGTGCTTCGGCGCAAAACCCTCAAAGCTACGTCTATAGGCTGCGACAGTCGTGCTGCCTTGCAACCCAAAACTGCGGGTGCTCGAAGTACTTTGATCCAAGGCCTGGAACTGGAAGATGACCGTTTCTGCGAGTTCATCTTCCTCTCTCAAAGCGATGGGAAGTATTTTGGTCGCTGCCTGAACGTCCTCGTGGAAGCTGCGCGCCTGGCTCGCTTGAAGGCGCGTGGAGACAGGGCAGATGTCGACGCTTACCTGCAACGGATGTGGTTGGAGGTCTTGTCATGGGGACCCTGAGCAGAGGTCAGGGGGATGGGGGTAGGGGACTATACCTCCTTAAATCGGCCTTCTGAGGTTCTTATTACGGATTAAGCCCCCTACCCCTCTCCCCCCCTCGCCCCTCAAGGGTCCCCATGATCTGGGCTTAGGCACCACGTTCAGGGGCCCAGAATCTTGCTGCCCGCTGCGGGAGAGACACAGCATCAAGAGGGCTCTTGAATCTTCCAGCAGACAGCCGACGGTTCCACATAAATAGTTCTCTAAATTCGGGTCCCTTTTTATGTCCACAATATAGTACGGCACCCTTAATAGAAAAGGACCCGAAAAGGGACCCTAACTTAGAGAACTACCTACATATTGGAAGTGAGGACAGAGTGAGACTTGTTTCACAAGTGCCCGAAACATGCTCGCAAACATTTCCATCATCTATCGACGGCCCTTGACTTGAATTCCCTGAGCCTAGTAGCGGTGGTTCCAAAACTGATACCTCAGCCAACGGCCAGTTCGAGATGGACCACTACTTGTAGCGCAAGCCGTGATCACCAGCAGAATCAGTGGACTGTCCACAGATGGATCGTACGAGTCAGGTTTAAGAGAAGCACGAACGGTGGGTGTCAAAGCTCCAAAATTGGCAAAGCTTGCGCTGTCCTGATGTCCCGGAACCCTAAACCCTAAACCCTAGATCCTAAACCCTGAAAGCCTCAACCCTAAACCCCTAAACCCTAAAAGCCTAAACCCTAAACCTTAAACCCTAAAAGCCTAAACCCTAAACCTTAAGCCCTAAAAGCCTAAACCCTAAA
>CAJNDV010032074.1:32334-50307 GCA_905221635.1 Symbiodinium sp. CCMP2456 | reverse complement strand
TGGTGGTGGTAGTAGTAGTAGTAGTGCTACTAGTACTAGTAGTGCTAGTAGTGCTACTACTAGTAGTAGTAGTAGTAGTAGTAGTAGTAGTAGTAGTAGTAGTAGTAGTAGTAGTGGTCGTGGTAGTGGTAGTAGTAGTAGTAGTAGTAGTAGTAGTAGTAGCAGTAGCAGTAGTAGTAGTAGTAGTAGTAGTAGTAGTAGCAGTAGTACCATTGCCCGCTGCATTTAATGGTGACTGGGGGCCAGGACCACCGTCGTCCTTTCCTCGGTGCCAGCAGCTTAGCTCTCTTCCGGCAAACGGGACGACATGTGGCAGTCTTGTTACCGTCTGCTCTGAGTGGTGGAGAAGAAGCAGCAGTAGTGAGGGTGGCGGTGGTTGTTGTCGTCGTCGTTGGTAAAGTCACGGTCGTAGCCGTAGTCGTAGTCGTCGTAGTCGTCGTCCTCGTAGTCGTAGTGTTCATTGTAGTTGTCGTAGTCGTCATAGTCGTCTGCTATGGTCATCGTAGTCGTCGTAGTCGTTGCAGTCGTCGTCGTCGTCGTCGTAGTAGCAGCAGCAGCAGCATCGGCAGCAGCAGTAGCAGTAGCAGTGGCCGTAGCAGTAGCAGTATGAGTAGCATTAGAAGTAGCTGTAGCAGCAGAGTAGGAGCGGGAGTGGGGGTCCCGGGGCGGGGGGGGGGGGCGGCAGGAGTCGCAGTTGCTGCAGAAAGGGTGATCAGCCCAACACTGACTCTGCATTTTGCTTTTCAGGGCGACAGGGGAACGGAGGGTGAGTTGGCGCGTCCTGAGCTTGCCGCAAGTTGGTGTTGCCAATGCGGCTCTTGTCGGGGGTTGCTCAGCTTGGGTCGAGTTTGAGGAGGTTGAACCTGCAGCACATGAAAGCATGATGCGTGAACGTGATCTCGAGGACGTATATGTATGTCATCAACTTCTATTACAAAGATTCAGACATATGATAGGACGGTCTGGTCAGTGTTTGTGCTCAGATTCAGCTGGACAGAAGCACTATCGAGGACCTTCGGTCAGGTTTCTCGAAGCGAGATCAGTGTTCCTGGTTCTGAGAGGTGCCTTTAGAGCACCGGGCTGATGTGGCATGCTGATAAGCCTTCCCTGTGTGGATTGCCTGTCGGAAGGAGAAGTCCGGTATGCATGGGGACGTCGACCAGGACACTGATGTAGTCCACTTTTCAGACCTTGCTTTGTCAACAGCACCTCGAATCGCAATGAAGATACTCTGGGTGCTTCAGCCGGTCATACTCATACTGTACTCACACTATCTGATGGTGATACTCTGGTCGTAGACGCTTCGCGTCGTCCGCCTCGGCCCGGTCGCAGGTGAAGAGTAGTCTCCACAGCAGGGCTCAACTAGCAGGGTCAGAGTGCGCATGACGACGAATGTGGGACAAGTGGGAAGAGGAGGCGGGAGGGGGGCCCCCTGTGCCGCCCAGTGGAGCGGCCGGGGCGATGGGGCCACCCACTTCCGCAGTCAGAATTTTTGAGGTTTCATTTCCCTATAGGCCCTAAACCCCTAAACCCCAAAGAAAGCAGCTGAGTAGACGTGCACGTGTTTCGGCGCGCTGGTGGGATGCGTGTATCAGTGTCGGCATCGGTCGGCGGGTGGGTTGGTTTGTGTTAGGTGCAGGTCTGCGAAGGCTTGTAGGAATACCTGGATACCTGAGTGAGCAAGTGATCATGTGGGTAGTTCTCTGAATCAGGGTCCCTTTTAGGATCCGTTTCATAAGGGCGCCGCCTTCTTTTGCAGACAGGACCCTAATTTAGAGAACTACCCATGGTGACAAGTTCTGCATTGACATGGTTCTATAAGATTACACGGGCTTGCCAAACCCAACGGTCATGTCGGTGAAACCCACGTGTTCAAAGACGCTTAGGAGGTCATGTCGATTGCAAGCCTGCTTCTTGCACTGAGCGTACACGTGCATGGTCGTTGAGTGCAGCCCTTGTGTGTGTGTGTGTGCCAGGTTGTATCAGGTCGTTGAGCGCAACAGTCTAGCCAGTTGTAAGTTGAGAAGCGCGGTCGGTCATTCAAGGACCGAGTAACAGTTCGGTTCTGGTAGCCGGAAATTTCAACAAAAGCTTGGAATGACGATTTCTACAACAAGACAAACCAGTACGGCAACGGCCGGCAACACCTGACAACGCCATCTATGTGCGTACGTCTTGTGACCTCGTGCAAAACTATCGATGGAATCCCTCCCGCATCTCGCCGCGACATCAGGCCCTCCCTGAGCCTATCCTGGCAAACACTGAGCCTTTACAGCTCTTGTTTGTTCTGGTGCCGCTTTGTACCAAGCAGGCCACATCGCATCACCACATGTGGGTGGAGAGATGTCTGAGCACACCAAGGGCAAGCACTGACGTTTGGATACGTTGACAGGAGACGGTGGCAGAGCACACTCTGAACACTGATTCCGTAGCGCTCGTGCTACTGTGCCTGGCTTGGAGCATCTTGGCATTAGAGCATGCGCTTGCCAACTAAAGGGCCTTCAGGGCATATTCTTCAGGGAGGCAAGCATTAGCTGACTGCTGTATTTGGACGAAGCCGTATACCCCAAGCCCCAGGCCCTGAAACAGATGCGGGCCAGCGCGCGGACTTGTGCAGCTGCCAAGGTAATCGAACCATGTCCTTCGATCCAGAGGAAGAAAGAATCTACAACACCTTCACCAAGGCCGGCGCGTCATTGGCAGTCCATCCATAGAGTCAGTTGCTGACATCTAATTACACATGCACGTGTCTGTATGCATGTATGCATGCATGTTTATGCATGTTTAGGTGCACGTATATGTTTTATATGACTGTGTAAATACATATTATATAGATATATAGATGCACGTATGTGTGTGTATATATATATATATGCATGTAACATATATAAAAAAGAACAACAAGGGTATGTATGTACGTTTGTATATACAGATGTTTTTATGTCTATATATATATATGTATGTAGTATGTATGTAGTATTTATGTATGTACCTATGTACGTATGTATCTATGTGTGTGTCGATAAATATATATATGTGTCTGTCTGCCTGCCTACCTGCCTGCCTGCCTGGCTGGCTCGCTGGCTGCCTGTCTGTCTGTCTGTCTGTCTGTCTGTCTGTCTGTGTGTCTGTCCGTCGGTTGGTCTGTACGTATGTATGTATATGTACGTATGGTTACGTATGTACGTACGTATGTATGTATGTATGTATGTATGTATGTATGTATGTATGTACACACACATCAGCTCTTTCCACCAACTTAAGCCTCGTCTTTGTCCAGCTTCGTCTCCTTTCGGATTTTGTCAGAGGAACTTTTCGCCTCTGGCACAGAGGAGATCCCTGCATTTTGCACATCAGCTGCATCCAGTGCCCGGCATTACGGGCCCTTCGCGCTGTTGCTCCCTTCGCAGTTGACGGTGCCTCGAAAGTCGAAAGTCGACACACACACACACACACAGACACACAGACGCACAGACACACACACACACAGACACACAGACTCACACACACACACACACACCTGGTAGTTAGCAAATCTGCTTTTATGTATAATACAGACATCGACATAGATGTAGAAACAAAGAGAGAGAGAGAGAGAGAGAGTTATATATATATATATATGTGATATCGGTATAGGTGTATACACGCACATATTAGATACACATGCATTACACGCACTTGTAGACATGTTTGTAAACATGGATGCACCCATCTTCAGCCTGACAAAGCCCGACGTGACGGTCATGCTGTTGATATCTCGGCTGTGGCTCAGCAGTTTGAACGACCCACTTCACTCAATCGCTCAGCGTTGTTTGGGACGGTGTAGGGGCAAGGACGGTTACATTTCGGGAAGTGCATACAGGCGAGAGGTCCCCTTGCGACGTGGAAAGTAATCACAGGCGATCACCAAGTCCTCGAAAACAGTCATCCCCAAGCTCTGTGGCAGAGGGGAGGGCGCATGCAGCTGGTCAGGCTTTACGATCGACAGACGAGGCGTCGGACATGAAGCCCAGCTACCCTCCCGACTGGACCTTGTTGGACGTCCTAGCCTAAGGAGGAGCCGACAAGAGTCCTAAGAGGAGCAGCTTTCCTCAAACCTTATTAAACCCCTAATTAAACTAAACTCTTCTCAGGTGAAGCGATATTTGAAAGAACACAAGACCTGGCTGAAGCTCCACAGCCCGGGCCATGGCGCTTGCGCTTGAAAGGGCACCTGAGAGTTTCAAGATGCCAAGATATCCCTTGCTTCAGTTTAGGGTTTAGGGTTTAGGGGTTTAGGGTTTAGGGTTTGGGGCTTAGCCCTTAACATGGCTTTACGAACTTTCCGTGTGAGATGCTACAGCGGTTTTAGTGCTACCTCGCCCCCAAACTTCAAAGAGGCAAGTGCACAATCCGCGGCAGCATGGCTCCCATCTGACGGAAACGGTACCATGATGTACCAGGGTACCATCAATTGCGAGCCATCTCTTGAGCCAAAAAAAGAAGATTCTATATATATATATATATGTAATATGTACATAGACGATGTGTGTAGTAACAGTATGTATATACATATATGCACATACATATACAATATATATACATATATATATATATACACACACACACACACATGTATCCTCCATTTCTAGGCGCAGCGTTGGCACTCGCCTGAGGCTGGGACTCCGGGGCCTCGGCAGCGCGGCAATGGGAAGAAACCCAATTCGAATCTGAGGCACCCGGTCATGCAGCACCGGTCTGACTCAGGGTAGGGTTTAGGTTTTGGGTTTTAGGGTTTAGGGTTTAGGGTTTAGGTTTTAGGTTTTAGGTTTTAGGGTTTAGGGTTTAGGTTTTAGGGTTTAGGACTTTGGGTTTAGGGTTTAGGGTTTGGGGTTTAGGTTTTAGGGTTTAGGGCTTAGGGTTTAGGGTTTAGGGTTTAGGGTTTAGGGCCAGGGCCAGGGCCTGGGGCTTCAGGGCACATGAGGGTAAGCATGAAAGCTAGGTGGCGAGGGCTTCGGTGCTTTAGTGCTGCACGCTGATATGTCGAACAGCTGCGCAAAACATCGCGCAGCTCAGACAGTCTGCGGCTAGACATGCAAAGACATGGAGGAAAACAGCTGTCCTCGGATTCCATGTCCATCTCACTGCGCTGACGGTTTTGTGCTGCATTGCACTTGCACGGGCCGCAAGCCGAAACTTGGACAGTGCTGCAGGAGGGAATCACGCTGAAGTTGTGTTTCGGTTTCCAAAGGCATCAAGCGGGTAGGGGATCGGGAAGACGCTCGCATGACAAGACCGAGCCGGAAGTTTCGTTGCTGCTGAAACCATCCCAGATAGCAGGATCACTCCGGACTACTTCAGGTCAGATGTTTGCAGGCCATGTCAGGATAGGCTTAACATGCAGCGAGCCATGGCTCGTCACCCGATTAGCCATCATGTCAAGATGCTGATCCATTTTCGACATGAGCCGCGGTGAGCATGTCAACACCTCAGAGGTGCTCGCCAGATTCTTCTGTAGGATTGCTAGATGGAGTTGCGATGCAGTGTTTCTTATGCGGGAGGTTCGGGGGACGGAGTGGGACGCTTCGAATAGTCCTTGTCACTTGAGCACGCGCAAGAAAGACACCGTGGCCTCTTCTTGGAATCCTTTCCTGGACCCGAGCCCGAGGCTTCCTAGCCGTGGCGGCCATCAGCGTGCCCCTCGAGGTGTCAGCCCTCACACAGCACATTTTGGACAAGCTTTGGGGCCTTTGGTTACCTCTGGCTTGAAGTTGATTGGGCTGGAATGCTGCTCGGAAGAGCAGGCCCGCGATTCAACTGTGCTACATTCATGCTTCGGCAGCTGCTGCTTTCCGGCCGTTTCTGCATAGCCACTGACGTCTGTGCTCTTCGCTAGGCCGCCTCGGGCCGTGTTTCTGTTGCACTGGGCGCCGCGAGGGGTGGCGACGTGAGAGGCACAAGGGAACGAAGATGCACGAAGTCAGTGCCGTGTGTGTGATGCATCTGCCTGAGTCGGGCGAAACATTCTTTCTCTCGCCTAACTCAAGCTGACAGACTGGATAGCGGATATCGGATACTGGTTGGAATGAAAGACACCAGCCACACTTCAGCAATCACGTTAATTGGATGTTGAAGGATCCGTAACCGCAGGCAGTGGCGTGTAGTGACATTCTTGTGCCCTGCCCTGCGAATCATGTCTAAAGCACGCATGATACCCGGTTATCACCTCTGAAGTATAGAGTATCGGGATCCCGTTTGCTGTGCCGCAAAATCGGCCAGAGCGGTACCATGACTACTTGTACCATGCAGCTTCATAGTTGGACTTAGAGCACCGCTGCCCGAGAAGCCATGGCGACGGATCCAGGCACGGCCAGGCACCTGGGACTCCTCGCGAAGAATCTTCGGATCTACGGTCCAGACCAAAGGGTGCACAGTGAAACTCTGACTCACTTGGGAGTTTCCGAAAATATGGGGTACTTTCTTTTGGGGTCCCTGTAAGAAGGATCCTACTATTTAGGGTACTATATTAGGGTCCCCTATTTTCGGAAACCCCAACTTGTGCTTGGGACAGCCTCGAGTCTGTGTCTTATGGCCAACTCCAGCTCGTGTCGCAGGAACGGAGCTTGTGGCTCTGGGAGCAACGGCCGTGAACGAAGCAGAAGTCCCCAAGGCACCGGCATGTACATGTAAGGAGCATGTTGCAGCATCCAGATGCCAAGTGCGACATGAGCGCATCTCGCCACGCTGCTCAAGCTGACTGTACGTCTCAAGATGTCGAGCATTGTGCTTCAAGTAGCACATGCAGAGCGTACGTAAGTGTCATCCAGTGCAGTTTGGGGCACATGCTCAGGTACACATATCCAACAAGCATCTCAGTAAGTGGACCGAACCTCTGGCTCAGGTAGTGGCAAGGGCAATGCTGAGGCTGGGACTCCCGAATCACGCTAAGTCTATGCCCACCTTGGTCTGCACATCTACCCAAGGTCTTCGCAGGCGATGCAGCAGAAAGTGCTGAGGCCGGAACACACAAGGCGGCGTTCATAGCATGTCATGCGGTTTTAGATAGTGATATACTCCATGAGGCGGTGGCCCCATGCGCCGGCGTCCCTGCCCAGCAACCTGCCCTACCTGCAAATGGCACACCTGCCGGTCTCGGGCTGCCGGGCAGTCCAGGGGCGCCGTGTCCGCCCTGCGGGCCTTGCATGCTGGCTAAACCAGACCTCAGTCCACTGTAGACCGTAACCGCCGTCCACATCCACGTGCACCTTCGATTCCTGTAGTTGTGTCATTTCCTGCCCAGGCATGGGCCCCTGCGCGACGGGACCGTGTATGAATCCAATGCTGCAGATGCAGCAGATGCAAATGATGCAAATGCAGCAGATGCAGCAGTGCCTCGCGATGCAGGAAGTCATCACAAGACGCGCACGCGCGCTGCATGGTAGGTGCATGGTGCATTACTGAGGATGGTTGGCATGGGGATGATGATGGGCAACATGCTTCGTGGCTAGAAATTCAGAGGGTTCAGGGTGCCCCCACGCAGTACCTACCTGCCCACCGTGCCAACTCAACCACAAGCCGCAAGCCCAAACATCCCCCGGACCAGACTCAGAGCTGAAAACACAGAGCTTATTATGTGAGGTTCAACATGATGGGCGCCGGCGGTGTGCCTGCAGTGCCCGGGGTGCCTGGAGTGCCATCGGTGCCCAGCTTCGATCCCATGGCCCTGATGGCCACGGGGGCGCAGGCCGAGGAGGAGGAAGAGGAGCCACGCAGGGTGGGGAAGATGGTTCCCACCCTAAACCCTAAACCCTAAACCCTAAACCGTTCAGAGCATTGCACAGTGGTCAGGTGCACTTCACGGTAGGAAGCAGGATGATCTGTAAACGCAGGACTCAGGGGATTTGCTGAAGATCCGGGGTGCTACAAGTGTCAGGGACAGCACACACCCTAGTATAGGGGCCTTAATAATTACCTATCCTGTTTTGGGGATTCCTTAATATAGTTATAGTATAACACGGCAGAGTTGTTGAAGTTTCTGCAGTCGGCAGTGCTGTGGCAGTAGGAAGGTTTCATTTGTAGGTCGCGGTGTTTTGATGTGGCCGTCCTCATGTCTCTCCATGTAATCAGCTAGCAACACGCAGCAGTGTCGACGTGATACGGTTGATGATATAAATCCTGCATTACCCATAATCAGGAATGTACCATAACTTTCATAGTTTAGGGTCCTTAAGTAAGGCAAGATTTATATCATCAACAGTAGTAGCGAAGGAGCACTCACATTGCTGAGTACGGCCGCAGGTTCGATAGCTTTGCGCCTGCATTCTTGGAGTCATGAGGGGGCTACTATAGGGGCCTTAATAATTACCTATGAAATTTTGGGGGTTCCTTAATAAAGTTATAGTATAATATACCCCAAAACCATCCAACACCCAATTCTAATTATTAAGGTCCCTACATTATGGGCAAGGAGATGTTCACGCCAACAAGCATAATATGATCACTCATCTCTGCCGACCCTCATAGCACAGGAGGTCGACGTCCCTCCAGGCCTGGGTGCATGTGTGGCTTTGGGAGGTTTGGACTGCGCATGTTGAGGGGTACGCAAAGAATCAAGCTTGGACCGTATCTCGATGTATGCACCTAGCAGATGCCTGAGATCCTAAGATCATCTGCGGAGGGTATCTTCAAGGTGTGACGTTCCTTCGCCACCCCGTGATCTCCAAGGCCCCTCGTCGACAGTCGGCCACCCAAACTACCGCCCTCCGGACGCGGACCAGACCCTTGCCTGATCCGGAATCGGGCCCTGCTTTAGAGTCTGATGATGCCGAAACATGTCGGAGACAGGGTTTGGGCATGTTTAGGCACCTGTGAGTGTGCAGTCCTTCGACTACTTGGAGGATCATGGGACTTAGTAAGTATGGTTATAAGTACCTCAAGTGGGCTTATAAGTAGTTATAAGTATAGTTACCCTAATACTAACCTTAGTTACTAAGTCCCATGATCCTCCAAGTACAGGCTGCAAGCCCTGCGCAGCTGAGGATTCCCGGGGTCACCGACAAACGGTTCGAAGGTTTAGGGTTTAGGGTTTAGGGTTTAGGGTTTAGGGTTTAGGGTTTAGGGATGGACTTCGTGTTCTTTTCCCAGCGCTCTTCAAGGGGGTTCCCATTTCACCACTGATGGGCGGATGTTGATGGGGTAAAGAACCCTAAACCCTAAACCCTATAAAGTTGGCACCAATGCCACCATACATCGTACCGGAGTAATAGCGCAAATTGCAACTTTTCCAGTCTTGTGTGATGGAGCCGGCTTTTGCTAATGTCATTCTGGAAGAGTGCAAATGTCCCTGGCTCGTCTCCAAAAAGTAGGGACCCTAAACCCTATACCGTAAACCCTAAACCCTAAACCCAAATCATGGGGATCATGAGGAATCGTGGGCCCCCCACCAGAACTGGAAGATGCCACAGAGAGAGCGGAGGGGGATCGGGAAGTTGCATGCTCGTGTTTTCACCGCCGGTTTTGGTCGCTCTTAGGCAATCGGCCATGGATTGTTATATGGACTAATAGTGTTATTGTCATGATTGTTACGATTACTCTTATGATGACTATCATTTCTATTATATACAACACTGCATCGGATGTAGTTCGTCTCGGATCTCGACCCCAGTCCGACCCGTCTTGTGCTACAGCTTTGAGTTCGGCATAGATGCAGGTCGTGAGAGAGATACCAGGTTGCGGTTACGTGGATCCATGATCAGACTTCATAGGCAACCCCTTATTATTATGATGGTGATGATTATTATTATTACTATCCTTATTATTATAGTATTCACTCAGTTGTCTTTCTTCTTCACTCATCACTCGTCCTTTCGCCAATTGCGGCGACTTACCCAGTGGCATGGCCGCCCCGGTCCACTGCCTTCCTATAACTTCGTTCCAGGTCATCTGACTGATTGCATTCTGCTACATTCGTGCTGCTGGCATCTGTGCTAGACGACAGGATGCTACTGAGATCGCAGCAAGTAGCAGCAGATTCTTTACGCTTGGCAGCACGGCTGCGGGACAGTGTTCCTTCGAAGTGCCAACGATGCGGGATTCGTCTGCAGCCTTTGTGCAGGCAAGATCCGATTGTGGTGGGACTCGAAAGGCCATGGCTTAATTGAATGCGAGGAGGCGGGCAGCTGAACATGTCAGACAGTTGAACATATCGGCGGCTTCCCATTGAAAGTTCCTGGTTTTAGAGGTCCGGCTCAAGTTTCCGGGCCAAGACGGCGTGTTCCTGCACGACAGCCAGAGAAGGCCCAGGGCGGCAGGGCACAGACTTGAGTTTGAGCCTTTTTTCGTCGGAGTCCGCAGGCACTTCAAGAAAGGTGATGAGGTCACCTTTGCAGTGCTGCTTGTTTGCCCTGGAGCCCTCATCGCAAGCTGGGTTTTTGCTGCTGCAGCAGAGATCCCCCATGTTCTCAACTTGTGGTCCACTACACATGGGAAAGAGAGCTGATCATGACTCAACGAGCCCAGGTTTGTGAACTTCCGAGGGAGGCCGCAAGCGACTGAGCTAAGACGCATGAAGCCCGACGAGAAGAGCTGATGCAAAAATGTGGGTTTAGGGTTCAGGGTTTGGGGATGTGGGCAGCTGCCAAAGCTTCCGAAGCTGAGACCTGATCGAAGCAAGCCACGACGGCTCGGTGGCCAGGCGATCTCTGCGACCCCCACCAGCCGGGCCCTGGGGAATATGATCTGGGTGCGTGGAAGGTTGGTGCTTGCGGCAGTCAACAGAAGCTGGAGCTTCCGAGGTCTCTTAAGCTGTGCTTTGGTTCTTTGCTGGTGCCTCTTCCAAGCCCAAGGACCGCAGGCTTCGTCGTTGATCATGCAAAGTTCCTCCTTGCTTGGATGTGGTTGCTGAGGTGCTGGTGGTCCACGTGAGGGGCGGGCCTGACGGCTGCACGCTGGAGGTCCCGGACTCTCTGATCAGTGTGCTCCTGGCACTTCCATTCTGGAATCAGCCTGAGCTCAGGTGCTGAACCGGCCGGTAGCGAGGCTGGGTGAGCTTCTGGGATCATCTGGGGATGGTTTGTCAGCTTGCGGACTTGTACACATCGCTTCGCAGGCAGCCTGGTTGCTTCGTCTTCGTTGGATACCCGCGCCCTCTTGCCGGCACTCGCGTGGTGAAATTGCAGGCACGCCGGCCTGGCTAACGAAAGTCTGCTTCTTTATGGCTGTGTGTGGATGCGCTCCGAGTACCGCACGTGCCTCTTCTAGCTTCTGGCAAAGCCACTACAATCACTATTGCACTTGCCCAGTGCCATCTCCAGAATCGTGACAATGCCTGCTGCTACTGCTGCTGCAGCTGCTACTTTTCGATTATGACGACGAGGACGAGTAGGAATTGGGGGAGGGGGAGGAGGAGGAGCAGGCGGAGGAGGAGAAGGAGGAGAAGGAGGAGGACTGCCACTGCCGATGCCACCACTGCTACAGCTACTACTACGACAACGGCCACCACCACCAGCACCACTCTCAAGTCTCTTGCTGCTCCTCCTCCCCCTATGACGTGATAAAGATGATGATGGTGAGGTGGATGACGATGGGAGGATGGTGGACCCCTAGCACACCAGAAAGAACACACCCGAACCGCTGCCTGCCAGGGTGTGGAGTTCTATGCTTTCACAGCTCCACACGAGGACACCATCCAGGCCTCCTGCTGCCGAACTGCAGCTGACCAACCGTGGCCTTCGCACACGCCTCCCACAGCGGCGTGCTCTCTACTTTCTTCAGCCTTTTGCAGGTTTCTTGCTGCCTTTCGTTGCACTCTCTTCTCCATGCACCGGTCTTTAGGGCAAGCTATGCATTTCATTTTGTTCGACGGTTGTGTGCTCCCACTCGGTGCGGCTATCCCATTCACCCAATCCGTCTAAGAAAGCCCGAGCATGGCTACGACAGATTGACAGCCGTCAAACTGGTAGGCACCTTCCATTTTCATGGTGTGATGGCACATACTACTTGCAAGAGGCTCGTCAAACATGTGACTACAAATTCTAGCAAACGATGACATATATGCATCTCCGTAAGTAGTGCGGACCAAAACACGGGGACGCGAGACTCCTTCCGACGCTAACTTCAGCTTTTCCTGCCTGGCTTTCCTTTTAGCCTGCATACTGACGGCAGATTTTTGGTTGTGTTGTGATGCTACAGCTGCTGAAGCAAGTGTCAAATTCGGTTGCAGGTGGCTGTGTGGCGGCAGCTGGGAGATGTTGTCGATGCCGGTTACAGGCATGACTGATCAGCAGAGACAGCGCGGTAAGCCACAGCTGCCTCCATCTGCTGCGGACAATTAGATGGAATATGGTTTCTTGTAAGTCTCGCTTCAATACTGCCACGCCGGCACCATGAGGAAATTCTTCAAATTTTCATGGCTCTCCGGGTGCGTCCATCTGCCGTAGAGGTATGAAATGAGGGCCTCTTGCCTACCCGAGTTGTTTGATTCCTCCGCTCATTACACCGGTCTGAGTAGATCATGAAAGAATCGGGCGGACTATGTAGAATATGTATATGTATGTGTATATATAATATGTAGTATTGTTATATAAACAAATAAAGAGACAAACGCATACATCACTAAATCCATGAATACAATTATGTAGGGCTTATCTCTACAGTCGGCTTACGCGAGGCAGCCCGGCGAGTCGTCTCCTTTCAATGCATGCGACCCGGCGTAGTGCATGCGCAGCCATGAGACACTTGCAGCCGACGGAGTGTGAGAGTACTGACCGCACGGGGCGCCAGAGTTTCGGAGCGGTTCGGAGCTTCCTGCGGCTTCATTTGGCTCATTACGAGCAAGAGTACTGCAAGGGTCATTCAGCGCTCTTCTACTTGCAAGGCAATCAGACCAGTCCTCCGACGATGCCTGCCGGCTCGATGTACCTTTACATGCTCTATATACCGTCTAACTATGTACCCATTATGTATCTATCTATCTATCTATCTATCTATATCTATCTATCTATCTATCTATCTATCTATCTATCTATACCTACATATATATATATATACACAGATGTGAATGTATAGATATATATATATATACACACACACACCGATCACTGACTCCGTGCGAAAGGTCCAGCAGGTCTGCAGCGGTGACTCCTTGAGCCCCGGGAGGTGCTGATGGGGAGCGGCAGATGCGATCTTTACCAAACCATGGCCATGCCAGGGTTATGTGATATCATGGTCTAGTATTCTGTAGTATCGTACAGTATAGTATGGTAAAGTATTGTATAGTACGGTATAGTATAGTATAGTATGATAAGTAAGTACAGCATAGTATAGTGTGCTGCCAGGATAGGGGCAAGGGTCGGCCCTCTTGCTGACCTCTACCAGCGCAAGGAGTTTGACAGGACATCCCGCTTCTTCCGGGCCTACAACTTATCGATGCTAGGAGCTAGGAATGCTGGCCTTCTTGGGTTTAGGGTTTAGGGTTTAGGGTTTAGGCCCACAGCTCAAAAGAAGCGGCCCCAGACAAAACGTCACCAATCAAACTCGAGTCAGCTTGCCTGGACTTGCACACTTGGCAGGACGGCTTGGGTTTATTGGGAATCCTTCTGGGTGCCCACAACGCTGGCAGGCAGGACTTGCTGTTACATGCTTGGCACCTGTCAAAGAGCCTTCGCAAAGCACACAGACAAGTATGCACTCTAATATTTTTATGCATACTATATACACTATCTACATATATATATATATACACTATAGATACTGTGCATACATACATATGCGGGTGTGTGTGTGGGGTGACCATATATATACGTATATACACAAATGTACGCACTATATATCTAGTGTAGGTGTGTATACACGCAGCACACACACATATGTATAAATATAAATATATATATATATATATGTATACATATAATTATACAGATATATATATATATACACACATACACATGTGCATACACATACATACAGTGCAAAAAACCGAGGTCCATCCATCTATCTAATTGTCCATCTGTCTATTTATCTATCTATCTGTCTATCTGCCTATGAGTCTATCTGTCTCGTAGTCTCGTAGAGTATACACAGCCGCTGAGAAGCAGGTGCCAAAGGCTCAGCTGCCAAGTCGAAGCCCCAGTTCTAGCGAGAGACAGCGGAGAACACCCAGAATAGGGTTTAGGGTTTAGGGTTTAAGGTTTAGGGTTTAGGGAGAACACCCAGAATAGAGCATGTTCCTTAGTTGCACGTCATGCAAATGCCGACGCAGATGAGTTTCCAAGCGCAAGGGCTGTTTCGCAGTTGTGGGGAGAGCCGATGACAGCCGACAGCTGCATACCTCAGAAGAGGAGATCAGAAAGAGCATGTCAATCTCGAGGCCATTGTTCAATCTTGCCACTGTGGCGCCGGCTGGAGCAGAGGTGCGTAATTCATCTATAGTTCCTGGACATCCATATTTTGCTTTGAAACTGTGTGCAATTCCGTGTCCAGACGTCTCCCGAATACTCGGACGTGGGTGCAGGCACAAAGAAATGGCCCGGATCCAGCACAGGCAGCCAAAACAGAGGACCGGAGCTTGGAGCGTTTCTCACATGCGTGAGGATATCGGGCCTCTCTACAGCAAGGAGGCTCTGCAATTCTAGGCACCACTGCACCATTCGGTGTCGGGCACGCCGCAAGATGTGCTCGGCAAGCCTTCACTTCTGCAAAGCAGGACACTGGAACGGCCCTGTCGAAGGCCAGTGCTACAGCATGGAGCCGGCTAGCAAGAAGCAGCCAAGACCTCATTGGCCCGAGATAAAGCAGGCTTTCGCGTTGTGTTAAGCAGTTTCAGCTTTGAAATCTTGTTACATTATATTCCACTATGTTATTTTACGTTGTATTGTATGGTTTTATATGATAGGCAGCTGGGTGAGGCCGTAGTGTTATGGTTTCCGGTCAGGCAGAGGCCTTCTCTGAGATCTACAGAAGGAATGTCTGCCTGACACGTGCTCGGCTTTGGGGCTGTGGAATCTTGGGGTGGGCCGCCGACAATGGACATTAATATACTATCAGACAAAATATTAAATATACATGGATATATGTATGCAAATTATGTTATAATGTACAAGTGTAGTATAGTATAGTATAGTATAGTATAGTATAGTATAGTATAGTATAGTATAGTGCAGTATAGTATAGTATAGCATAGCATAGTATAGTATAGTGTAGTAGAATGATGTACAGTATAATATAGCATAAGATGACACAGCTTAATATTATGTGATGCACCGTGATATACTATAGCATACCATACTACACACCACAAAATACTATGAAATACTAGAACATACTGTAATATACGCTATTTACGAGAATGTACTATCATATAGCTCAATATATTTTAATACACTGTAATATACTAGAATGTAATATACCCTATTTACGATAATATACTAGAATATAGCGTAATGTACCTTAATACCACTGTAATATACTAGAATGTAGTATAAGTCTTCAATATCGGGGTTGGCTCCCTTCGGTTCAGAAGTCGTGGTGCTCTGCTTGCCAGGTCTGGCCCGGACTGCTTTCCCGCTCCGGGCCAGGGTCCGGATCCCTGACTTTCCGGTCTTCTGGTTCAGGGTTTAAGGTTTCTTTAGGGTTTAGGGTTTAGGGTTATTATTATGGGCTTAGGGTTTAGGGTTCAGGGTTTAAGGTTTCGGTTTCAGAGAAGGGCGTTTTTGGAGTGTAAGCATCCAACGAGGCGCAATTGCAGGAAAGCCGGCCAACTCATCCTTACACCACGGGGTCCCCATCGGATCTAGGCTTGAGGGCAGCCCGGGCTATGGGAACGGCATGCTGTGGCGACAGATCACGGCAGATCGTCTTGAGATGCACTGTGGTGAACGGATGAAGCGGGCAAGACCGGCGCCATGAAATGGATTGCAGCCCCGTTTGGCTAAAGCCGCAATCGCCTGCCAAGCTCTTTCGTTCTATGCCTTCTGTCATCTTGCAGCCAGACGCACAGCCACTCTGCGACGATAGGTACGCATCCCTGCCGTCATCGCTGGTTTGACCGGCCGCAGATCATGATACAGCCAAATCCCATGCACCACGAACTCACCTACACTCAGCGGCTTCCAAGCTAATTTGGCTGCGAGGCTCCAGCATGCAAAGCAATCCTTCCTATTGAACCCCGCAGCCGTAGAATCGTTTTGCGCTGCGGACTGCTGGTGCTTCCGCTGAAGACAAAGCGCTTCAGTCCAAGCCAAAGCCTCAGCCTATCTTCCGTGCGACAATTGTCATCGAGTGATTCCTTGCTGATAGAATTGAGCTTCCAGTGCCCGACCGATAGACTGCGGAAGTATGGGGAAGCACCTCGCTTCTGGGTTCTTGTGTGGTTCAGGCAAGACAGCTCCGGACTCATGCGCCAAGCTTAGATCGCCAGGATACGTGGGTAAATGCATGTGTAAATGAAGTATCACGCAGCACCGTTGCAAGTACCTTCAGCAGCACTGGAACTGGAACAGCAGGCGCATTATGCGATGCTGCGCATGCCACGGTAGGGCAAACAAGGCGAGATGGCAAGGTCTCGGTGTACTCCAAAGATGAAGCCAGTGAAGCCGCGACGCTCTTAGCTTCACAGTCCCCACAACGTGTCAAAATGTCCTGTGTTGTTACTTTGCAAAATCCACTCGAAGTAATCGCAGTCGAAAACACATCCCAGGCTCCGAGGGATCGTGCCTCTGTGCTGGCGGGGGCGCAGGAGCGAGAACCCTACACGTGATGGGTGGGACATGGTGGGACCCTGTCATAAGGGTTCATGCCAACAGACGTGGGTGACCCTCCTCGCAGCGAGCAGGGCAGCCTTCAAGAGCCTCTATCGATGACGTAAGTATTGAGCGAGATCTGATGATACTGTTGCAGGACGCCTTATTCTCACCTTCAAGCCCGGAGGTGCAGCTGCTGTGGGTGGCTTTCAGATATACTACTACAAATACAAAGTGGATGACAACTTGGAAGCACTTCTCACTGGCAAAGCAAGCCTTGTTGAGGCAGATCCGATTGCGTTTCAGCACAGTGTTGGTGCGCTGCGTGAGCCAGCACGGATGTGTTGCATCAGATTAGAACATATTGACCACGAGGTGCGGAAGCAAGAGGCACTTCTTGAAGGCGATGAAGGCCTTCCGTCTTCCCACGGCGGGAAGCTCGTGAGTCAATTCCAACTATGTAGGTGACGACGACGACAGCGAGCACTTTGAGGATGCTCAGCATGCAACAAGACTCAGCAACGTGGGATAATTACTCCATCGAATGGGCATCTCAGAAATGCGGAAACATCTCTGTTTGGGGTAAAGGGAGCGCAGCTCTCAGTGCCATGGCTGAGGAGAACGGTGCAGACTACTTCGAAGAGGATCATCCAGAAGAGGATCTGACTTGACACCTTCCGTCGCCTTCTCCAAGCCCTGAATCCGAAACACGATGGTGAGGATCCAGAAGACGACGAGGCTGTTTACCTCTCGGAGGTGCCTCGGTTTCCGTTCATATCGGCGTTATCAGGATAATTGCTTCAAGTACTACTGGGCAACAACGACAACAGCAGCAGCCTCAGCAGCAACAACAACTACTACCACCACCACCGCCGCCCCACCAACACCATCGCAATAACCACAACAACAGCAGCAACTGTCGCAACAGCAACTGCAACTGCAAATGAAGATCAAGAGCAGCAGCAGCAGCAGCAGCAACAACAACAACAACAACAATAAGGACAGCAAGAACGGCAACAAAAGCGGCAACAGCAGCAACCGCAGCAGCAGCGGCAGCAACAGCAACAGCAACAGCAGCAGCACCAGCAACAGCAACAGCACAAGCACAAGCACAAGCACAAGCACCAGCACCAGCATCAGCATCAGCATCAGCATCAGCATCAGCATCAGCATCAGCATCAGCATCAGCATCAGCATCAGCATCAGCATCAGCATCAGCATCAGCATCAGCATCAGCATCAGCATCAGCATCAGCATC